>PNEQ01022897.1:0-23018 GCA_003012365.1 Medauroidea extradentata
GGACAGCAGTGTTGGTAGCTGCTCCTCCGAGGACAACACTGCAGACAAGTGGACACACTTCAGTGAAACAACACAGCTAGAGAAACCAGTTATACAGAAGTGTCAGCTGGTAACAAGATGTATTCAACATCAGGTCCTCTCCTAGCTGCTCCAGTTGTTCCACTGAGGAGGACAGCAGTGTTGGTAGCTGCTCCTCCGAGGACAACACTGCAGACAAGTGGACACACTACAGTGAAACAACACAGCTAGAGAAACCCAGTTATACAGAAGTGTCAGCTGGTAACAAGATGTATTCAACATCAGGTCCTCTCCTAGCTGCTCCAGTTGTTCCACTGAGGAGGGCAGCAGTGTTGGTAGCTGCTCCTCTGAGGACAACACTGCAGGCAAGTGGACGCAGTGCAGTGAAACAACATAGCTAGAGAAACCCAGTTATACAGAAGTGTCAGCTGGTAACAAGATGTATACAACATCAGGTCCTCTCCTAGCTGCTCCAGTTGTTGCACTGAGGAGGACAGCAGTGTTGGTAGCTGCTCCTCTGAGGACAACACTGCAGGCAAGTGGACGCAGTGCAGTGAAACAACATAGCTAGAGAAACCCAGTTATACAGAAGTGTCAGCTGGTAACAAGATGTATACAACATGGGGTCCGCTCCCAGCTACTCCAGTTGTTCCACTGAGGAGGGCAGCAGTGTTGGTAGCTGCTGCTCCGAGGACAACACTGCAGACAAGTGGATACACTACAGTGAAACAACCCAGCTAGAGAAACCAGTTATACAGAAGTGTCAGCTGGTAACAAGATGTATTCAACATCAGGTCCTCTCCTAGCTGCTCCAGTTGTTCCACTGAGGAGGGCAGCAGTGTTGGTAGCTGCTCCTCTGAGGACAACACTGCAGACAAGTGGACGCAGTGCAGTGAAACAACATAGCTAGAGAAACCCAGTTATACAGAAGTGTCAGCTGGTAACAAGATGTATTCAACATCAGGTCCTCTCCTAGCTGCTCCAGTTGTTGCACTGAGGAGGACAGCAGTGTTGGTAGCTGCTCCTCTGAGGACAACACTGCAGGCAAGTGGACGCAGTGCAGTGAAACAACATAGCTAGAGAAACCCAGTAATACAGAAGTGTCAGCTGGTAACAAGATGTATACAACATGGGGTCCGCTCCCAGCTACTCCAGTTGTTCCACTGAGGAGGGCAGCAGTGTTGGTAGCTGCTCCTCCGAGGACAACACTGCAGACAAGTGGATACACTACAGTGAAACAACCCAGCTAGAGAAACCAGTTATACAGAAGTGTCAGCTGGTAACAAGATGTATTCAACATCAGGTCCTCTCCTAGCTGCTCCAGTTGTTGCACTGAGGAGGACAGCAGTGTTGGTAGCTGCTCCTCTGAGGACAACACTGCAGACAAGTGGACGCAGTGCAGTGAAACAACATAGCTAGAGAAACCCAGTTATACAGAAGTGTCAGCTGGTAACAAGATGTATTCAACATCAGGTCCTCTCCTAGCTGCTCCAGTTGTTGCACTGAGGAGGACAGCAGTGTTGGTAGCTGCTCCTCCGAGGACAACACTGCAGACAAGTGGACACACTACAGTGAAACAACACAGCTACAGAAACCCAGTTATACAGAAGTGTCAGCTGGTAACAAGATGTATTCAACATCAGGTCCTCTCCTAGCTGCTCCAGTTGTTCCACTGAGGAGGGCAGCAGTGTTGGTAGCTGTTCCTCCGAGGACAACACTGCAGACAAGTGGACACACTACAGTGAAACAATACAGCTAGAGAAACCAGTTATACAGAAGTGTCAGCTGGTAACAAGATGTATTCAACATCAGGTCCTCTCCTAGCTGCTCCAGTTGTTCCACTGAAGAGGACAGCAGTGTTGGTAGCTGCTCCTCCGAGGACAACACTGCAGACAAGTGGACACACTACAGTGAAACAACACAGCTAGAGAAACCAGTTATACAGAAGTGTCAGCTGGTAACAAGATGTATTCAACATCAGGTCCTCTCCTAGCTGCTCGAGTTGTTTCACTGAGGAGGGCAGCAGTGTTGGTAGCTGCTCCTCCGAGGACAACACTGCAGACAAGTGGACACACTACAGTGAAACAACACAGCTAGAGAAACCAGTTATACAGAAGTGTCAGCTGGTACTTACATTCCGTAGTTGCACCTTTCTCCTCTACAGACAGGTACACAGTGTCTCGGGGCTTTCTCAGCAGCAGTTCATCCAGAACTCTAGACAAGACTTGTAGTTTAGTTCCTCTCACTTTCCTGCTCACTTGTAAGTCCAGTATTGTCAGACCTGTGCTCTTCCTCATGTGTTTCACTGTGTCTATGTCACGGTTGGTAAGCACAACGGTAGTCTTGTCTAGCTTTGTGGCACATAGAGCTATCTCGAGGAGTTTTATGGACATGAGATTTTTCTGGAAACATTAATGAAACAAAGTATCTGCACAAATCCATCTGTAGATTTTTATAATTTTAAACGTGTGACATTTCGTAACACTGCAATTAAATTTTGGTTTTGAAAGTGATCTTTTTTTTAGCAGTTTCTAATGTAAAAATATTTTTTAGATAATCAAATTCTAGGTAAGGAAACAACTGGCACTGTGGTTATGAAAGGTGTTATATTCTATTTGAAATTCTAATTTACATAATTTTTGAACAGTGGAAAATATAGGCTTTTAATGTTTCTTTCTGTTTTGTGTTACATTTTACATTTTAGTAATCATTAAATTCACTTACAGGTGAAAAATATATTACAGTCCCTAGATTGGATTGGCCAAATTGGACATAAATTGAAGTGTGCACAGTATCACTATGTATGCTAATGATTAGAACTGGCATTATTGGTGCTATTATAAATGTATAGTGTGACTTAATAATAACTTAACTTTACGACAGTACCAAAAATCTCCGTAACTACAAAAACGCGTAACAAAGGAGGGCTTATAAATAATTTTCGATACAAAAAAATGTCATCAGTTACCATACGTGGGCGATACTTGCGATGTACGTTTGTTAATATATATGTTATCAAGAAGTAAACGGCTGAAAAATTACAATGGATCGTTGTTTTCTAGTACAAACATGAGATATAATTGCATCGAGAGTTATTTGTACGGTCTGGTAGTCACAGTTTCCACACATTAAACCTCTGCTACTATCACCTCAGTGTGATCCTAATTAAATAACTGCTCTTACGGCTATTATTTCATGCCGTAATTTGTTTTGTAGCATGCATATTACATACGCCTACAGCTATTATTTACGGTGATTGTAACATAGGCTTTACCATGCATACGCAGCTCTACATAAAACAATACAGTGAGCAAGATGAACACCTACAAAGGTTTCATCGTTTTTTTTTAGAGGTTGAATTGTGTGCAAGTTATTAGTAAGCATTCAAAGAATTTTCACATTTACAAGACATCATCAAAATGCAATATTGTGAGAAAAATGGCCACCGGCATTTCTCCCAAAATATTGTGCCAACATAATTCAAAACAACCCTACCCAATTTTTGTCCATCTTTCACCCAATAAACTTTGTTATTATCTCAAATTTATTAGAAATAACACAGAAGATACAAACTGTGAACAATTCCTACTATTATTGTCCTGCTTGAATCGTGCTAATACCAAATTACACAGTATAAAATGTTCACTCACCCTTTCTTCACTGTTGGCTGGTTTCAAACGCAGTACATAATGAAATTGAGACATTGTCATAGCTCGTGATTATAAAAATAACTATTAATGGAAGAATTTGTCCAGAGTTGCTTGCTAAGTTTATTGCCACAGTGCTCTATGAAGCTTTCCACTTGCTGAAAAGTGGCAAGATATCCTACATTGGCATTTACAGACGTGTGGAAGTTGCCGATGATGTCTAGAGCTTCCAAAACAGCAACTTAAGATGGAGCTTGTGGCATCGCTTCTCCAACTTCATCTTCTTGATCTTCTTCGGAACTACCCTCGTTAGTGGTGGCTAGCTGTATAAGTTCTTCATCTGTCATTTCAACGTGCATGTGGTCAGCGATATCAGCAGCTACAAACTCGTTGAACGTGCATAGTAATTCATCTTTGTTGGAGAGAAGGTGCCAACATTCAGGCTTCTGTAGGTCATCTGCTTCCTCCTCACCCTGCTGTTCCTGGGTGGCTGGGTTTTCGCAGCGGAAACCTGCATGGCGGAAACATCTAGCAATAGTTTCTCGCTGGATTATTTCCCATGACAGTAGTGCAATTGCTCTGATGACTTCATGTCATTGCACTTCAGTAAAGGCTTGCCTAGCTATACCTTCCTTAGCAAAAAATTCACCAGCAGGGTTCTGAAGTGGTTCTTCAGAAGACGAAATACGCATTGGCCTAGAGGTTGTAGTATACTTGTGCAATTCGGGGGCAAAAACACAAGTTCAGTGTTTTGCAGGTTGAACTTTGTGTGGGCTGGGCAATGGTCAACAAAGAGAACAATTTTGTGGTTCTTCACTCTCATCCTGTTATCAAAGAAGTGCAGCCACTGCTTAAAAATTTCAGAGGTCATTGAAGCTTTTTGTTTGCCGTGTATGTACACGAAATGTCGATTTTCCTATTACATATGGTTTTAGTTTGTCCGATTTATCCATATTTGCACAAAACAGAACAGTCAACCTCTCTTTGCTTATTTTAACCCCTTTGCACTGGTCCTCCTTCACAGCAAAAATTTTGTCAGGCTGCAAATAGCAAAAAATGCCTGACTCATCAGCGTTGTAAATGTCTTTTGGTTTGTACTAATTTTTAAAACTCTTGTCACACCGGATACCAGTCGACGACTACAGCATCACTCACACTTCCAGATTCACCGTGTAGTTTGTGCGTAGTGATGCCCTAGCGGTTCTTGAAGTGGTGTAGCCAGCCTTCACTACACTTTAAAAGTGGTAAATGTTCATGTGTAAAGCAAACTCTGTAACCTTAGCTTTCAACATCGGTTTGCTGATGGGCAGGCCTGCTGCACATTGTTGAGAAAACTACTCAAATAAAACTGTTTCCAGCTCCAAGTGGTCTGTACCACGCAAAGTTTTGGTGTGCCCGGCAATATTATCCTTTAGGATGGCGTCTTTTGAATTTATCTTTGTTTTTGAGAATGGTATACAAAGTGGAACTGGTCAGTCCACAGATCCATTTTCACGCGCCTGAATGATTTCAAACTTTGTGGCAGCGTCTACTGCATTACATTTTCCGGCATTACTGATGCCTGCCATTGTTGCAGGCAAGTTTTACTAACCATGTGTTGCGATAAGAATACTACAGCGATGATTGCATTCAGTATTGTTACTGTAGGCCTCCAAATGTATTTAGCTAACAACTAAATTTCAAGTCTGATATGTTTTAGAGTCCACGATCAACCATTCCCGAAAACACTAGGTAATACAGTTGACAACAGCACTTGACTCGAACCGAATATAGAACTGAGGGAGTCTAGGATGCTCAAGGTCAAGCTGGAGATGGAGAGAGAAAAGCAGCAGTGTTTCCAGACATAGCGGTAAGCAGGCAAGTCCAGCATTGCCACATTTTCCATTCCCAAGACAAAGCATACTGCTGCACGCTAAAAGATTGTTATCATGGTGTGGTAATCAGTGTAAATATTATAATGTCTACACATTGTTGTGTGTAGCTAGGTTGGCTACATTGGAAAGGGGTGATGTTGCCAAGATGGCATATTATGGTTGTTGTTATGTATTTTGAGTATACTGTATACAAATAACTATGAGCGAGACCTCTGATTGAAATAAAGAAAGTCTTGTTAGCCTTGAAGTGTTTTTATATCACAGCCCTGCTTCTGCAATATGGCACAGTCAACAGGATCAGCGGAAAAGAATCATTAAAGTAAATCACGAAGCAGGTCGCAGAGTAAACAATGGTGATAGCGGGTGCTGTGAAACTTCCGCCTGACTTGGATCTTCAGAGCGCAACTGCCTACAATGATTAGAAGTTCTGGGAATTTGAGTTCGAGGACTATCTCATCAGCACAGGTTAAGATAATTCACCAGATAAGGTAAAAATATCCCTCCTGAGCAATATAATGGAAAGTGCATTGGCTTGCGTACGAGCGTCCCTGAACATTCCGGACCACGACAAGAATTACTATGGAAAAGTCAAGGAGGCAATTGAATGGTATGTTAATCCTAGACTGAACGAGGTGTTCGAGCTATACATTTTTAACCAGAGAGTGCTGGAGGAGTGCAAGAGCTTTGAAAATTTCCTAACCTCCTTGTGCCAACTAGTAAGAAACTGCAACTACAACAAAACAGCAACTGAGGCGGGAAAGGAAAGTGACAAGGACAAAATGATGCGGGACTGCATCGTCTTCGGGATCCGGGACAAAGGAGTGCAAAAAGCGCTGCTGAGAATGGATGATTTGACGTTGGAAAAAACAGCAGCACAATGCCGACGGTGTGTGAACAAAGCCGACAACAAGTACAACACATAAACAAGAAAACTAAAACTAGCGGATATGTGTCAGTAAGTGTAGTGAATCAACTATCAGAAAGAAGCAAAACCAGTTTGCCTAAAGTTCAGTGCAGTGAAAATAGTTGTGGAAGGTGCCAAACCAAGCTTGGGCCAAGGTCATGCCCCGCATTTGGAAAGAAATGTGCACAGTATCGTAAATTCAATCACTTTGCAAACTCGTGCAGGGTAAAGACTGTGCAAATGGTTGAAAATTGTGAATCTGATTCTGACGAATCATTATGCTGTTACAATGTAGACGTAAGAGTAAAAGTAAGGGGAACTCAGACTGGAGCCAGTAGTGACCCGACATACCCAAATGTGTGGCATGAAATAGTACGCATTGAAAATAAAAAGTAAATAAAATTAGACACAGGGGCAGAAGTAAGTGTATTGTCTCAGGAATGTAAACCAACAGTTTCAGGCCGAACCCAAACAGATCAAATTAAAGACCTTAGATGGACTCGTAAAGCCGGTAGGAGAGGCTTGGCTAAGGTGAGGAGTTAATGCTTCTGAAGCTTACATTGAATTTATACTGCTAGATTTAGAAATCATGCCATTGAAGGGGCTGTCGGGTTGCCTGGTCTTGAATCTGATCAAAATGGTAAATTCAGTCACAACTGAAAATAAAGAACGCTTTATATCAGACAATAAATATGTATTTCAGGGACTGAGGTGCTTTCCACAAAAGGGGAAAATATTGACTAAAGCAGGGGCAGAACCTGTGAGAAAACCTCCAAGGAGGGTGCCGGTGGCCTTGAGGAAACCACTCAGAAAGGAACTGACAAGGTTAGCGGAGAAAAATGTCTAAAACGAGTGTATGAAGTAAACGAAAGGGCTCGGATAGGCAAGCTTGTGGTAACAGAAAAGCCAAATGGCAAACTTTGCTTATGCCTTGACCCATCTGACTCAAATAAAGGAATACTTAGACAGTGTCATATAGTACCCAAGGTTAGTGAAAATTGCAAAAAGTTGGCAGGAAATTTTTTTTTACCATTTTTGACCTTCGCGAAAGGTTTAATCAAATCCAGTTAGACGAAGACTTCTCCTTCAAGTGCTGCTTCTCCAGCCCTTATGGTACATACAGATACCTAAGACTACCCTATGGAACAGTTAATGCCCCGGAACTGTTCCAAAATCTCATTGAATGAAACTTTGCTGACATTCCAAACACAGTTATCTGTTTTGACGATAATATGTGTATGGGGGAAACTGAAGAGATACATGACAGTGTAGTTCAGCAAGTCATTGACAGAGCCAGGAAGGTACTTCAACCATTAGTACAAACAGATATCTATAGGACACTGTGTGCAAAACAGGCTTGCTTAAAGGAGTGGCATGACCGCACTACCAAAAGTGCAGAAACTAACTATCAACAAGGGGACAGAGTAGTGATTAAAATACAAGTAGATCAAAATTGGGAGTCTGTGGTCATAAAAACAACATGCAAGAAACCTCAGTCATACTGGGTACAAAGAGACAAGGATGGACGGGTACTTATGCGAAACACGTGGCATCTCCAGTTGTCTAAATCAAACACAAGGGATAGTCAGTCAAGTACCAGAGGAGCTTGATAGGTCTGAGGATCTAAGTAGCACAGTACCAGGGTGAAAGACCTGGTGAGACAGTGAAAGGAAGAGACAGTTGGGACAATATAGTAACTGAAGGCTTTAAGGGATTCAAGAATACTGGTACAAAGCTGGTAAACCCCAAGGGCTCAGTATTGACAAACAAAGATAGAATTGAGGGATATATCACAAAAAGTGGTCAGAGGTTTGTAGCCAAAAGACAATTTGAAGTAACATAAAACAACCCATAGAAGGGGAGGTGTTGTGTGTAGCTATGTTGGCTACACTGGAAAGAGGTGAAGTTGCCAAGATGGTGTGATATGGTTGTTATGTATATTGAGTATACTGTGTACGAATAACTATGAGCGAGACCGGTGATTGAAATAAAGAAAGTCTTGTCAGCCTTGAAGTTTTTTATATCACAGCCCTGCTTCTGCAACACACATTTAGTATCTTTAGTGTAATTTAATTTTTTTTAAAGGCAAACCACTTGTATCTATAAATGTGGGCATGGAAATATCACTCGTAAAAACCTATTTTTTAACTTCAAATTTAATATACAAACTGACGGTACATTACAAGTCGCTCGTATTTATGAAGGCCTCTTTAAGACCCATACTCAGAATTATGAAGTTATAATGTAGTGTTTGTACTATTGCCAATGGTTAGTTTAAGTTGCAGGTACTGACAGTTCGTTGGGTGGAGCTCCCCAGATTGTGAGATTGCCTGGAGACTAGAACGGATTGAAGTTTTTGAATCTTCACACTTGTCTCTCACCATGGCAGTAGACCCTCTCACAAGGATTGCAGGCC
This sequence comes from Medauroidea extradentata, assembly GCA_003012365.1. Taxonomy (NCBI): domain Eukaryota; kingdom Metazoa; phylum Arthropoda; class Insecta; order Phasmatodea; family Phasmatidae; genus Medauroidea; species Medauroidea extradentata. Next base: position 8,860 of record PNEQ01022897.1, read on the forward strand.
CTCTCACCATGGTCCGTAGTCCCGCGTACCTTGGGCCGCAGGGCCTTGCACTGTGGGCCGCATGGCCCTTTCACACCAAGTGCCTCCAGCCCTTGCACCAAAGACCCCAGGTCTTTTCACCCATGCCGAAGGCACAAGAAGCCATATTGAACAGGGCGAAAACCTCCTGTAATTATCTCACAAGTCTTGCTGGCTCAATACCTGGTTGTTTCATGACTGAGTGATGATTTTCTATTCTCTATCTTAACTATGAACATATTTTCCTTGAAAGAAAATATGCCAGTTGTACAGAACACTTCTTAATCAGATAGGTGCATTTTTCTATTCTTAATGTTGTGCTAAATCGTACTGAAATATGAGCAACTGTATTATATGCAATCAGCTCTGTTGTCTATGTTATCAAATACTATAGTCATTGCAATAGTCATCTGACCTTTCTGTGTGTGCATGCAGTTCAATGTGCGACTTTTAGCCATAAACTTAATTATGCAAATGTTAATATATTTGATAGTATGATACATTTCATAAGAGGTTAAATTAAGTAAATTTATTGCCAATACAGCTTGCTTTATAGAGAGTTACGTACCAATTTGAGTACAAATATAGCAGATAATGGAGCTGTACTGTTGATGCCATGTATAAGGTCCATTGTGTGCTCCAAGATGTATAATTTATCCACAGGTACAATGTCAACGTGTACGTTGTTTTGTGTTCTCAGTATACGTACGTGTCTGTTAGCAAGACCAGACATAGACAAACTCTTACAACACATAGTAATGTAGCGACAGCCTCTGCTTGCCAGCCACTCTGCGAAAACCAAACAGTCTTCTGGTGCCTCACCTGTAACATACGTGGGCAAAACATTATAGAAACTTGTAGAAATGAGAAACTTGAAATAATTAGAACACCAAGTTGCTTAAAAATAATGCAGTGCAGCTTAATGAGTACTTTTACATCACAGTATCAAATGTTGATAAGCAGGTGTATTATGTAAATCTCTGTGTAAAAATTCTGAAATTAGTAGTGCAAAATTATTAGTTGTAACTTCTTTTTAAAAAGTTGCTCAATTGTAACATTTCAGTTACTAGCATATTTTAAATATTTGTTACAATAATGTTTATTTTTCTTTTCTGATTTGCTTTACATTTATTTTAATTAAGATTATCACGTTAGGGTAAAACTTCTGTTTCCATGGTTGGGAAAACTCATTTTTTACTTTTTGCCCAATTTGCACCTTGTGGTGTTCTGATTGGACAAGGCTCAGTGGCATGACTGCTGGTGTGTGGGAAAAGTCCCGGGTTCTCAGTGGTCCAGCGGTTTTAAGCCTGGCCATCGCCACGACAAGTCAAAAGTGAAAAATTAGTGTGCCAACGTGAAGTGCACCAGCCCTGTCCGCTTCGTCCCTTCCTTAACCTAGTTTCCGACTATTAACCTAAATATGTGAACTATTTTCTGCCCATACAGGAGGCCGTTAAGGTTTCGAGTGACAAATTGGTTCCTGCCTTCATAGTTGTTTTCAGCTGCAAGAGATCATAGTGCGTACTGTTTTTTTAGGATTGAGTGTTGCCATCTCGGGTCATAATAATTGTGTATAGATATGGCAAGAGTGCAAGATTTTGTTGTAAACTAGAGTGATACATAAATAAACAGAATTTGTCCCTTCATGTGTGTGTACCAATTTAAATATATCATCTGTAAGGACTTGTACCTTTGTCTGTTAATTAATTTGTTAGTCTAGCAGCCTATTTCCCACTATTCTCGAATTCCAAATTAAATCACTCTATTAACAGTACGCATGTGATTTTCCCGTTTAAAACTAACCAAATATAAATAGTTTACAAAATTTTTAACACTATCTTGGCAAAATTTAATTTTTTTTTACTTTGCAGCGAAAGAGCTTAAGTTTTTTACATCAAGTGTCGTCAACAATCACTCAATGTTGGGAATAGACTTGTAACAAGTTTTATCTCTGATGTCTCTGCTTGTGAAATGGAGTAATACTATACAATTAAATTCATACTGTAGTTATTTTTTTAGAACTTCAATACACATTTGGGCCTAAATGCTTAAATTATTGCTGATTTTACCTACCTACAAGAAGACACGAGACTTTAGATTCAAAGGAAAACACTGATGAAGAATATGAGTCCTTTGATTGGAGCTTTGAGTTTCTTGCTGTGTGTTCTTTGCTGTCAGAGTTCTTTGTAATCAATATCTTTTTCATGTATTCAGAGTCTTGAAGTATGCTGCAAGCAAGCATGATAATAAATCAAGTAAGCATCAATATTTACAACATGGAAAATATTATCTCGTTTTAGATTTAGAATAAAGGAAAATCTCTCTAATTACAAAGAATTTTAAAAGACAGCATTTATTGAATTTAGATATTTAATTAACAAGAAAGTGTTAATGTATTATTATCTTAAAAAGTGGGCTTATAGTGGTAACTTTTTATAGTTGCAAAGCAAGGAACTGATTGTAATAATATGGTCAGTATAATATTTTTCAATTTTGAATTTTAAAATTGTTATTAATATCTATACTTAAGTAACTTTACAGACTATTTATTTGAATTGTGTTAATTTTGTAAATGATGACTGCTGATCTTTAATATTTTTTCAAGAGTAATCAAGTTCATTCCAACCTTCCCCCTCCTCACCCTTATAATATCTTTCATAATGTTATTTCTTAGAAAGGTGACAGCTGCACAGATGACCGACATACATCTAGCGTAGGTCACCACGGCTATCTCAAGTATAGTTGGTTGATGTAATTTTGTTCTTTCTTATATGTAGCACACATTGCATTATTAGTTGTTAGCCTTTCTAAGTGCCTTTTAACCAGTGTTGCAGTGTTTGTGCATGTGTAGAGTTTGTTAGCATGTGTTGAGTGTTTTCACTTTTTTTTTACCTGCACCCTTATATCGTCAAACATTCAGCAGTAGAATATCTGATGAGTTATGTTCTGAGACATAAGGCCACTTGCAAGTTAGTTATTGTGAACCATTTATATTAGTTCATTGGTCAAGACACTAAAGGATGACGTAATATATAGTACAATTGGGCAGAGGAAAACTAGTACTTTTATTAGCTTCTTGGTAGAAATTAAGCAAGGTGGGGCAATGGTAACACGAGGGACTCACATTCAGGACGACTCTGATTCTATCTGTGGTTCCGGCCATCCTGATTTCGGTTTTCCATGGTTTCCCAAAATCTCTCCAAGCAAATGCTGGAATGATTCCTTAACAAAGGCCATGGCAGACTCATCTTCTGGTTCCTGTCATTGTACCAAGATGTGTGTCGCCATCTCTAATGACCTCGCTACTGACGAGATGTAACGCCCACTTGCCTTACCGTGGTAGGAAGCCAGATAAACAGATGTATGTAGTTGGTTGGATTGTAGTTAGGTAGGATGGCTGTCCTGGGATCATGGAGGTTGTTACTTTAGCGCTTTACAAAAGTTTTATTTCCAGGGCACAACACTCCCGCAGTGTGACATTGAGCGTTTCAGCTTTTTTGTGCAACTTCATGTGTAGTCGCATGGACATCCAGTTGGTGTTGACAGAATTGAATTGTTGATTAAAAGAAGTTGTAGTAGGGCATGCCTGGTTTCTTTGGCTTTTTGTTATCGGCTACTTGAATCAATACACTTGTGCTTTAATTTCAGACTACTTTGATTCAGCGAAGCCTTGGAGTGAAAGGGCTGGAGGTGACAGCAGCATGTAAAGCTAACTGTATAATTATCTTAACGTGTTAGCTCTAAGTAACAGTAGGTCCCAGTTGAGAGTCCACTCACTATATAGCTTTTTAAGTCTTTAAGATTAGTAGTACCGGTAAATGAGAAACTGCCCATGTTTAAAATGTGTGGTTAGTTTTGGGTTTTAAGTTAGCAGAGAAGTCATAACCTATCATGAGAATAAGAAATCAGATTTTTATAACCTATTAATCCTGTCCCTAATCAGTTTTGGTGACGTGTTCTCGTCATAAATCTTATAATCTTTGTATTTCATACATTTATGTGTATTTTGTTCTCTTTAGTCCATAATTGTGTCTTATGAGTGTCATCGTTCAACTTGTTACCGTCACCCACCGCTGCATATAATACAGTCATTGGCAATCTTATATTACCTCTTATCCTCAAACCCATGTTGTTTGCCATTACGGTTAACAAGGGGCTCAGCATGCTTACCTGTGGCACCACGGATGTAACCTCTCCCTTTTGTGGTAAGGAATCTCCCACTTTTACTGTCTGCCTGCATCCCCTGAGGGAGTTCCTAACTCATCTCACTACAAACTTGCGTGCCAGCAAATCATTAGCTTTCCTAGTTAATATTCCGTGTTATATAGTCTTATTCAATGCTATCTCGAAGTCAGCGAAGCAGGCATCCCCACCTGCTTCCTCTCACCAACTGCCTGTACAAGGTTGTCTAATAGCCCAGCCAAGTGCATCTCATATGAATACTCTTTCCTGAATTCAATTTGTTATTCCTCTTCTTTATAACCTGAGCTATGTACAGACCACCAGTCTTTCTGTTATTTTCCTGATTTTTTGACTTAGACGTACTGATTTGTAGCTACCTGTATCCTCACACTACCTGAATATTAGTACCACCACCAGTGGTGTAGCCAGGATTTATGAATTTTTGTGGGGGGAGGGGCGGGGGTTAACCTGAGAATACAAGAAGCCCTCTATTTACGTCGTACCACTTTACATTGTTTTGAATTAACGTCACTAATGTTTGAGTTCATATTTTTAAATCTAAGTATCAGTGCTGATTCAGAATAACGCCATTAATCCATTCTTGATTGGTCTCTTTAATCCACGTATGCGCAGAATAGTTAACATTCCTATGTTCCAAAGAGGTTTGGCTATAGGCTGTTGCGAGGCTGATCTGACTCAGTTTAAGTTGTTTAAATTTTGCGTCGCTGTTTTCAGGAACCTAATCCCGACGTAAATCTAGGATTTAATGTATTATAAGTGAACATCAAACACTCCTTTAAGAGGAGGGACCAGGTGGAAATTTTGATTTTAAGGTACAGAATAGTTTTATTTCTGCAGTTTTCATAACAAAACAATTTATATTCTACAGTTAAAAATATTTTTAATTTTTAGTATTAAATTTTTTTAAATTTTTTTAGGCTTGAAGGGGTTAGAACTCCTATTCCCCAACTCGGCTGGCTAAGCCTCTGAACATAATTGCCTTTTGCTAATCTTGTGGTAACTCTTAAAAGTGCCATTTCCTATACCATCTGGCCCCATTGCCTCATTACACTTTAACCTCTGTACTGTATTATTGTTTCTATCTCACACTTCCTAATATTTAGCTTCTTAACAGGCTTCTGGTCTTCCTTACCTTCGTAAATCCAATTATCTTGCTCCTCAGACATTGACTGACCAGTAGCCTACTGGGCTTGCAACAGCTCTGTTTTCCTTGTCAGATGTTGCAAACTGTCCAACTTTACCTTTTGAAACTGGAATCCCTCTATTTATCTTCTTTAGATACCCAAACAGTTTCCACCATTTTTTCCCCTTTACCCTTCTCCATCGTATTCTCCAGCTAATCATTCTTTCCCTGCCAAATCTATCTTCCTTGCTCTCTTTTCATCAGCCTCATCCAATTGTTCATTCTTGCCATCCCTTCACTCCTCCATTTTGCATGCATCTGTCTTTTTTTGTTTTGTTTTTAATCTTTTGATATCCAGTCCATAATATGATGGAATCCCTCCTCACCCAACTTTGGGCTATTTTCCATGTTGCAGGAGCTGTAGTACCCTGGTGGATGTTTGTGTGGTGAATAATGTGTTATGTTAAACCCCTCTTATCTTAACCCCTTTCAGCAACCAATTATCTTATTTTTTCTATTATTCTTCTTTCTTCACTATTTAATTTCATTCCGCACTTTAGTCCATCTTCCATCACCTTCCTCTCTTTATTTTTTGTTTTCTATTTGTTGAATTGCCTTTGCTTTATTTATAGTTATAGTAATATTTTTCATCTGTTATTATTCTATATCTGTTATTATTCTGTATCATAAGGTTAACCTGGATTCAGATCTGGACAGTTTTTTTTAATTTGTAGTGCTATTGTTGCTTATCAGAAAGTGAATAATATGTATTAAAATTAAACTTCTTACAACATTCCGTAGCAATGTGTTTACTATTACCTGACTAGTTCATGTTCCTTTGAAATAGTGATAATTTCCCTGTCAAGTGGTTGCACAACTCCTGTCGTGATTCCCTCAGCCACCATCTCATGTAGCTTCGTTCTCCACACTGGATTCATTTCAAACATCATCTCTGGTATAATGGAAATAAGTGCTAGGTTCTTCAAGAAGGGCTCCAATCCTAAGGAGGAAAAGTAAAAATTTATGAATTTATTTGCACAGTAAAATTGATCTTCAACACAACACTTATTTGTAATTGTTACTTTCTCAAATTTGAGTGAGTAATTTAACTACCCGCAACATTGTCAGTGCTTTGGAAAGAGAAAGAATTTAATGGAAAAAGTATGAGATGAGGATTCACCTACTATCAATTAAAGTACATATGATACAATAATTATTTTCATTCACAAAATATGGGTAAGTTTTAATGAATGTAAACTAAATTTTTCAGGGTCATTTCTTTGATTACAACTGAGAATGCTGCATTTGTAATTTCAATATCTCTTTACAACCAAATAATAGCCAAAAACTAATAAAACATTTAAAACCTCAAACTGTTGTGCGGTTGTGTCTGTTGTATATGATGGGAAGAGTTAAAATTATCCATTTATCGCTTAAATGTGAGCAAGACCTGAGAAAAAAAATTTGTCAAGGCATCACTGAGTTAAGAGCAAGATCTGATGTATGATAGGGTATATAGTTGCTGCCCCGATAGAAGCAAGACCCGAAGAGATGTCTGGTATAGAGCGGTTCGCCAGATGAATGCCAGATTCAAAGTGAATCGAGTGGAAAGATTCTGGTCAACACTTGAGAGTATTCTTGAATGTTGGTTATATTAGGTACATACAGAGCAGCAGCAGAATGAATGCAAGGGCTGGGAAAACAAGAGTATCTAAAGAAATCCCATCAGTCTACAGCATTGTCTGCCAGGTTTCCCACATGCAAAAATCAGAGTGGCCCCACAAAAAATGGAACAGTGATCAACAAGATGGGAGATAAGAGCTCAAACCACTACATTACCGTATCCCCAAAGACTTGAGGTAAAATATGTAATCAAGCTACTGGCAAGATGACAGCAACACCTACGGAGAGTTGGCTTGTTGAACTGTTGCCCCAACGGGAGCAATTCTTGAGGCAAGGTAAGGAGGGAATCAAGCTGCTGACTAGATGACAATGAGACCTACAGAGAGATAGAGATGGGTTATTGAACTGTTGCCCATATGAGAGCAAGTCTTGAAGGAAAGTAGAGAGGGAATCAAGCTGCTGACAAGATGACGATGAGATCCAAAGAGAGATAGAGATAGGACAATGGCGGGAAAGGCCGCTGGGCTACTAATTACTACTCCACTCACCTGATGAAACAGATGTAGTGACCGCACGTCCGCAGAGAAATGTGTTTGTCCTATGTGTGTGTGGTTCTATCTGCGAGTACCATCCTGTGAGTTCTTTAGAGATAGAGATAGGTTATTGAACTGTTGCGCATATGGGAGCAAGTCTTGAGGCAAGGTAGGGAGGGAATCAAGCTGCTGGCAAGATGACAGCAAGACTCAAGTTATTGAACTATTGCTCATATGAGAGCAAGTTTTGAGGCGAGCTAGGTAATCATAAATATTATTTATGACTAGAGGCACAATTACATGATAGGGTCATTCCATACAAAACCACCATATATTGGTTGCATGACCATTTTTTAAAGTTACGAAACGTTTCTGTATAATAAGTTTTGTAATTTTAAAAATGGTCATGCAACCAAATAATTTTTTATTGGGTAATTTCATGTGGAATGACTGGTATCATGTGATAATGTGAATTTTTTTTTTTGCGAAATTTAGTTTAAACTTTGAAATAAAATTATGGATTTTAATCACGAACCATAAAAAAGTAAAGTAAACTAAAGGCCAGCGCTAAGTTGTTTAATGAACAGTTAAAACATTGCTCGCTAAATAAAATGGTTATATTCCGTATGACACATGAAAAAGTAAATTAATTTACTTTTTTATCATATTCTGCCATCCAATAGAAACAAACAACTAGCAGATTATTAATTTCAAGGCCATTTTGATAATGATGATACATAAATGTATCGAGTATCAATGTAAAAACACTTAATTCAAGTTTTTTGCAGTTAATGCCAGGTTGGTTATTCATTGTTGTATTTTTTATTTTTTAATTTTGTGGGTAAAAGTCTACACACAAATATGTATATATTATTGTAATTTAAAAAATGTGAATGGTAAATCACTTCGAGACGTCAGGACATCCCAGTAGAGCACTAGTTGCACAATCTAAAAGTTGCAGTACTGTATTGTGACATAGATTTTGACAAAAAGTACAAAGATTTTGAAATATTCTGTCATGTCCTACAAATTTACAGGAAAAATATTGACCTTAGTCCTGGATTAAAAATATTTACTGCAGAACACATGTACCTTAAAACTAGGTTGTGAAATACAAATATTTAAAGTCTGCACTTGCCTAGGTCCTTATTCTGCTCCATTTGTGCAGTACACAGCTGCAGAATGAGACTGAACAAACCCACACAGTTACCAGTAATTAACAGTTGCAGAAATTGCTCCTCTAGTAGGTTCACAACGACCTTGAAGCCCTTGTTCTTTGATTTCTTGAGTAATTGTCCTTCCAAGTTATTACTGTTTTGGTAAAAAATGTCACTTTCTAGAATCTGGAAGTGAATAAAAATGATTCACCTATTAATGTAGCCTAATGAGAATATTCTTTATTAATGGATTTTCACAATTTAAAATTTTATTGAGATCGTTAGGTTACTTTTTATTGGTACAGAGAATCTGATAACTACAGTTAACCATTATTAATTCATTAATTATTAATTGGACGCTTCACAAATTTTGCAAACTAGGAACTGCAAATAGTGTTTGCTATTATTCAGAGCTGCGAGCGAGTGGAATGTTAAAGGGAACATTAGATGTGCTTGTTATTAATCTATGCCCTCCTCAAAACAACTTTGTGAAGTGAGCATAGTTGACATCCAGGACAAGACTATAGTTTATATTAGTCAGTAAGTGTATGTTACCAGGGTTGTGACACACATCTTTATACATTATTGTAGCATAATATTTACTTTTTTTTATAATGCTGCTTTTAATTTTAGTTAAGTTCCCTTCCTACAACAGGCCGGCCTCCGTAGTGTAGTCGGTTAGACACCGGTTTACGGTGCATGAGGTCTTGGGTTTGAATCCCAACTCGGCCGTGGATGTTGTGTAATTCCTTCAGCTAATTTGAACCTCGTCGGTTCTTAAGACCTTGTTGTTAAAGGGCTGTTAAACACTCTCACCTCCCACCTTCCTACAACAGGATCTTTAACATTGTGTTGTTTCTACATTGTGATCTTCCAACATCGTAGTTTACAATATGTAGTTCAATTTCGTAGTTTTGTTTTCAACTTTGCATTATGTGTTGTTTGTGTTGTACCCTCTAGGGTCGTGCTATTTTTTGTAATGTTAAAACAGTTCTTATCTATGGTATGGCAGTGTCTCAATTTAAAGAATACTCTCTGGAGACAGTAATCTTTCACATTACCATGCGAGAGAGTGTATATGTACTCTGTGGTGTTTTCGCTCTCTCCGATTGAGACAATACACACTTGTGTTTGTAAAAAAACTATGCAAAGGAAACATGCGTAAAATGTATTTGTACAAGTAAACATTTATGGCAACTTAAGTAATAATTATAACTTATTGGAATTGTGTTTTAAGAATCGAATAGCAGTTTATAGGCAAATTTAATTTGTAACCCATTTTTTCAATTTTGTGTATTTAAATATCTATTAAGGATGGAATTGTTTACACAATTTTTTGCCATAGTAAATTGTTCATTAGAAATAATTATTTGGGTATAAATATGGAAATATTTGTAACATGTGATGATACATTTTCTTCTGTAACGTCAAACCATAGCTGAAATCAAGATGGCGTACACCAGAGAGCACGAGAGAATGTGAGTGCGTATACAACTTCGATTGCTCGCTCTGTCATACTTTCAGCTAACAGTTGAGACAGGCAAAGAGTGCACTCTGTGATGTAGTTGTGACATATTTTTGAGAGTGAGAGCTCAAAAGAGCACACTTTATGGAAATTAAAACACTGCCTATATTTGCCTCCATAGTGATATATAGAGAAGAAACATGGATAAATGGTATGAAATTTAAGAGAAGGATACATGCTGTAGATGTAAAATATGACAATAAGGGACAGGATCCATAATTAAATGGTGCGAGAGAGAAGAGAATACTAGTGCAGAGACTAGCAGAAAATACAGCAGAAGGCAACAACGATTTGGTATGGGCAAGTCAGTAGTACGGAAAGTGAGAGAGAGGAAATACAAGTCATTGGAATTGGGAGTGCTGTAGTAAAAAGTAATAAGAAAAATAGAAGCTATAGGAGGAACAAGTGACTGAAAGAAGAAGTGAAGATTAGGAACAACTAAGATATCAGAAATGGTACAAACACAAAGGAAGATGGAGGCAGTTTTACGAGCCTGACCTTGTAAAAAGTCTAAAACTGATTAATTTTAATATTTATAACTAGCAAATATTGCTAACCTGAGGGAATTTCTTCCTGAGGTACAGTCTGTGTTCCTTGTTGCAGACAGTAGTACACACATGCAGGCCTCTCTGAAGAGCCACAGATATGAATGCCTGACCCAGAGCTGTGTGGCCAGCTTGAACTAAGATGTTCTCTCCACGTCTTGAATCTGCTTTCAGCACCAGTGCATAATATGCCTAGATATACAGACCATATTGGGCAAAAAATGTTTATGCTTGAAAATAATTAATATATACAATATAACACTTCTGTCCCAAAAATGTACTTTAAAAGTAGAATATAAAATGCTCAGACTGTCTGTGAACAGTAGTGAATGAAATAGAGCTAATAATAAGTGGGGCATGAACACACTTTTCGTCACTCACCAGTCTGAAGAATAGTTAAGGCAGTACAAGGAAAGATTGGTACAGCCGGCAAGTTAATTGGTGGGGTTAAGCAGCTATTACCACTGTCTCGCTTCTACATCTGAAAATACTTGTTATCAAAGAAACCACAGCTACGTCTCACATATTATATGATCCAGTAGTCAGGTACCAGCCATGTCAGATAAGGTACTGTGGTCGCCTGGACAGAGCCTGGTCTCACCTCAGCCACACTTATCACCTTCTGTCCATCCACTATGTAGCCACACATGTCCACAACTACACTACATACAGTATATGATCCACTCACCAGGGAATATACTAGAGGAACAGTTGCAGCATCCTCCATGCTCCAGTAGTCTGGTACCAGTCATGTCAGGTGAGGTACTGTGGTCGCCTGGACAGAGCCTGGTCTCACCTCAGCCACACACATCACCTTCTGTCCATCCACTGTGTGGCCACACATGTCCACGACTACACTACATACAGTACATGATGCACTCACCAGGGAATATACTAGAGGAACAGTTGCAGCATCCTCCATGCTCCAGTAGTCAGGTACCAGCCATGTCAGGTGAGGTACTGTGGTCGCTTGGACAGAGCCTGGTCTCACCTCAGTCACACGTATCACCTTCTGTCCATCCACTGTGTGGCCACACATGTACACAACTACACTACATACAGTACATGATCCACTCACCAGGGAATATACTAGAGGAACAGTTGCAGCATCCTCCATGCTCCAGTAGTCAGGTACCAGCCATGTCAGGTGAGGTACTATGGTCGCCTGGACAGAGCCTGGTCTCACCTTAGCCACACACATCACCTTCTGTCCATCCACTGTGTGGCCACACATGTACACAACTGCACTACATACAGTACATGATCCACTCACCAGGGAATATACTAGAGGAACAGTTGCAGCATCCTCCATGCTCCAGTAGTCAGGTACCAGCCATGTCAGGTGAGGTACTATGGTCGCCTGGACAGAGCCTGGTCTCACCTCAGCCACACTTATCACCTTCTGTCCATCTACTGTGTGGCCACACATGTCCACAACTACACTACATATAGTACATGATCCACTCACCAGGGAATATGCTAGAGGAACAGTTGCAGCATCCTCCATGCTCCAGTAGTCAGGTACCAGCCATGTGAGGTGAGGTACTGTGGTCACCTGGACAGAGCCTGGTCTCACCTCAGCTACACACATTACCTTCCGTCCGTCCACTGTGTGGCCACACATGTCCACAACACATGTCTTGTCAGCTTTCTGGAAATATATCATTACTTTAGGTGTACGTATTACCTTGTGCTACAGTTTGTGTACATTCAATTTGGATCCAAGTACGTCTTTGGTAAAATAATCTTCATTACTTTGTTTGTTAGTATTTGCTGTAATTTTGTTTGTTTTACAGAGTCATTAATTGAAAACTCATTTTTCCAGCAAGTGGGAGGTCTGTTATATTAGTCATCTAGTTTACCTCTCATTGCCATATTGATCAACGTCGTTTGGAATCTCTGTAAGGTAGCTGGTCATGTGCAACTAATTGAACGAAAGATGGGTGAGGTTTAGAAAAATGACAATATGGAAACCTTATAAAAGTACAAGGTTTAGTGTGGCTCTGTTGCTGAGAAGGCAGATTTTGTTTATATCCGGACATTAAGAGTTTTTATATATTTAAGGCAAAGTGTTAGTTTCTGAAATTTGCATAACAGTATGGTACCATTCCCAAAGATTTCTGGACCTTTCAGTATACTGTGTGAAGCAAAATCATTTAAATAAGAATGTAGCTAAGTAATTTTTACCAGTTTTTCAGTCTTCAAGTTTAATAAGTTGATTCCAGTGAAGCTCCACTCAAAATCTTCCACTCTGAAACAAAGCAATAAAGCATTAGTTACTCACAGTCTGTCATATTACAGTATATGCAAGATTAAAAACAACATAATTTATAGTACAATTCGTTCTTGCAAATAATAGTGTATAGTAAATGTTTAACATGCTACAAAAAGAGCTTCTGTTCATTAGATGTCATCAATGCTTTTTTTTTTAAAGAAATTCTTGTGTGTATTATAGTATTGTAGTTATTTATTTCATTCTTTTTGATAGTAGCAGTAGGTATTGCTCTTCCAAATTATGTTACCAAGTTATTTAAATTAGGAACGTGAGTTTTAGGTAATATTTTGTCTTTATAAGGGATTTTTACACAATTTTGTTTGCAGTAGTGGTTCTAGAGGCTTTATAGAATGTTCTCAAAGTTTTCAGGTGCACTGGGCGAAATTGTAAGTGGTAGTTTCCTTTATCGGTTTAAGTACAGTAGTTCACAATTCGGTTTTATTTTTGCTGTAAAGTTGGTTACTTTTGACGCCGTCCGGCATTTCCTGCTAAGCCCTTATTGACCTAGTCTTCTATCATTCTGTCTCACCAGATACGTACATCGTATAGCCTTCCCGACATCTTCTGTGGCCATGCATTCAGATGCCGAGGCCACAGGCACCATCCAGGACATGTGTAAATAGTATAAATAGTCGTGTGTTTAAATCAGTGTGTATATATTATTGTGTATAAATTCTAAATAGTGAACATTGTAAATAATTTCTTATAACATTTAATCTCACAGTGCATTCTTTATTTTACATGTCTATTTTGTGATCGCATGCATAACTTCTGTTCTATACTACAGTTCAGTGCATCCAACATGAAGTGCAAAAGATGACACTCACGTATATATTCATCTATGGCGCACTGATTAATTTAATACTGTTTTACTGCGTTTAATGATTCACTGGGTGATGTATCATTGTTTGAAGAAAACTGTACTTCAATGAAATTTATAGGCTCGACAATACCACGTATCATGGCGCCGCGTGATGGTGCAATTGAAAATTCAGTTAAGAAATCTCGTGTGATAATTAGTTCCAAGTGCGGTAAATGTAATAGAATTGTAAAAAATGGTATTCTTTGTGATTCATGCGACAACTGGTTTCACTTTAATAAGTGTAGCAACGTCGATGTAAGTGATATCCCTTCCACGGACTGGTCGTGCGAAGAAT
>PNEQ01022898.1:0-79929 GCA_003012365.1 Medauroidea extradentata
GTTGAACTTCGAAAAATCCTTAAATTGGCTAATATGCATTTTTACAAGTTTCCTATTAAAGTAAAAATCACGATGATAGGCCGTCGGGTTCGAGCTCTATCGACGTTTCTTCGGAAACACATTTCACCCCTTTTCACCCCCTTAGAGGTCGAATTTCGAAAAATCCCTTCTTAGTGCTCGCCTACGACCTGAAGGGAACCCCCAAAAAAAATTTCATGATTATAGGTCCAGTGGTTTGGGCTGCAGTTTGATATGTCAGTCAGTCAGTCAGTCAGTCAGTCAATCAGTCACCTTTAATTTAATATACATAGATAAGATAAAACTGACATGCTATTGGTGCCCAGAGTAACGCAAAAGAAAAACGCCAGTCATTTAGCCGTATGGTATGAACAGCCACTGGCAAATTAACGTACGGAAAATTATGTTGAGTGGTTTTATTTAATTACTATGAACTTTTGCACTGTATTGAATTATTCAGACATACTGCCATTGGCATCATTGTATAACGTACTCGTCCGAATACCGCGAACATAGCTGAACCGCGGTAGCGTAGGCACTTTTACTGAATTAAAAAATTTTGTGAATAAGTCTTTGAATCGTATACAACGGATTTCATCAATCGCACACGAACTGCTGCAAGCTGTAATTGACGACCTTCCCATAAAATCAAACAAACGACATCACACCTGCCAAGTATCCACGCCTAGTGTGTATGCGAACCATCATGTTGCATTCACATGGCATTAGTAATATTGGCTAGAATTTCAAATTACAATAATACTTTCTTGATAAAATGCTAGGAAAATGTGTTCTGTTCCTAACTGTGACAGGAAGTGTGCTTCAAGAAAAGTGATCACGACATTCTGAGTCAAAATCTTTCCTGTTGATTGGAAATGTCGCATGTGAATTTCCACCAGCCTAGACGTGATTGTTAAGGGCACTGCCGACCTCAGAACCCAGGCGAGAAAAAGAATACGTGTTGATTTCATAATATTCGATGTGGCTCAGTGCTTGTCGAACCTACACATAGAAAGAAATATTTTGTGGCAGCTACAAAATATTACGTGGGTATTTACCGTGGCAAATTTATTTTGTGATCACTACAAAACCATTTCGCTGCCATCAGTAAAATATTGTGGCCACCATAAATTTTTTTGAGGTTACTCCAAAATAATTTTTTACGAAAAACTTCCGACAATATTTTTCTTTCAGTATATATATATATATATATATATATATATATATATATATATATATATATATATATATATAACCATTTACTATTTTGTTCATCTCGGTGAGGCCCACGATAAGATGATTTTTCAGTACACGGAAAACAATTAAAATATTAGTGTTTTCTTTAAAAAAAAAACCACTAGAAACACATTTGATAAATAGTTTCCGCATTTATATTCATGTTTTCCTCTTTTCAATGCAGGGCTCGAAAGCGATTTCATGAACATTTATTGATCTCCTTCGAATAAAATTTAACACGTAAGTATTATGACGCCACGGTTCTGGAGTAGGCAACGCCCTTGAACAGACTACAAATACATCCTCAAATAAAATTACAGATACGGCTTTGCGAACTGAACCCGACAGTAGTAATCTCACAATCCTATTAATATCATTGACTTTTTATTTATTAATTTTTCCTAGAGCACGTTTGTAATATCATTTCGCAGGTTCGTTCTCGTTTTTTCGTGTACAGGAAACGTATCAAACATTGCCGCTGGCCGGCGACTTTCCTCGAAGACTCCAGTTTCCTCCATCCCTGACTTCCGTCGCTGCTCCGTACTAACGCAGTGCCCCTCCTCACTAATGCTCATATCTAGTTGCTAAGCACTGACCAAAATATCATAACTCATTTTAAATTCTCATCATTAAGAAGAAATATAAAATGGTCATCTGTATGCTATACGTGTTCAGAGTATCATATCAAGATTAAATTGTATGATTGAGTTCGAGCAAATATATTCGTGTCCAAAATTTGTCAACGTAACAGAATGTTTTGCTGAAAAAAGATTTGTTCCGGTTAGTGCGTCTTACTCAGTTGACCGTGAAAGGACTACACTAATGTCGCAGGGCAAGATTACAACAGGGACATTGGAGAGGATTGGTAGCTGCAAACACAATGTAAGCAAGGCAGACACGGGGCAGGCCAGGGAAGAGGCACACTGCAGTGGTAATCCCTCCGTCACGTGGCCTTGTACTAGGCACTGCGGAAGTAATCTTGTTAGGGGAAGCCATACCAAGGAGCTGGCTTGAAGGCCAGTAGCGTGCTATGCAGGTTACTTGGGGCCCTGGACTGGATAGTGAGGAGTCAGTCTTCGAGCCACGGCTCCTGCGACACAACCTAGATCTCCTACCCCCGCGCTACGGCTGCTCGGCGCGCCACTGAACATATGCAATGGTGAGTGTGGCGGCCCATCGCTCTGCTCTCATATCCTCATATACCATTCACAGTGCGACTCTACTGACCACTAATATTTCTTTAAACCAATTTTATAGGGAAAAAATTACAGTAAATTTTCAACGATGTATAGCACAGTGTTTCAACCACCTGCTGAAATGTTCAGAACTCCAAGCTAAATCATAGTCAGATACCTGTGCGGTTACTTGGCACCGGTAGGATTACTTTGCACCTGTGTGGTATCATTGCACCTGTCGGGTAACTTTGCACTTGTGGGAGCTATTTTGCACCTGTCGGGTAACTTTGCACTTGTGAGAGCTATTTTGCACCTGTAGAGTCACTTTGCACCTGTGGGGTAACTTTGCACTTGTAGGGTAATTTTGCACATGTGGGGTAATTTTGCACTTGTGGTGGTTACTTTGCGCTAGTGATGTTATTTTGCGCATGTGGGGTAACTTGTCACATGTCGGGTAACTTTACTGTGAGGTTACTTTGTACCTGTGGGGCACTTTGCACCAAACACAGTCAGTTTTATGCAATTTGGTTAGGTATTGGTAATTAAAACCGGGCAGATAATTTTTTGATGTTAAACCACGTTGCTACTGCTCGCGTAGTCTTTACGAAGTGGCTTTCACACAAGATTATTGAGTGGGAAAATGCGGTGCAATGTAATGACGGTTTAGAGCATATACATAATTTCCACACTTACGTAGACGACAGTATTTCATTTGAAAAGTCTTCCTACCTGAAACTTTACACGATGTTTTCTTAAATTATCCAACTACATGTACTTTAAGTGCTAGAATAACATATATAGGCCTAATACCTCGACAACACAGTAATAAAACAATTTCCTTAACAAGGAAGCTTAGACATGAAGTAATATGTTTCTGTTTGTCAACACGCAAACTATATATTGGTGCAGCGTATTCCATTATAAAGACGAGGATATTTTTTGGATGGTGAGGAAAGTTAGTTTTGTGTTCTGTCTAGGAGATTCTGCTTACTAATGTTATCTTCAAACGACTAAACTTACAGAATAGCAATATGCTACACTGACTATAATAAAGCTTACATACATTCTAATTGATTCTGTCATACAACTCTCAAAAGTAACTTAGATTTTTCATCGTCAAAGGAAAAGTGCTGAATATAGAACTGTAATATTGCTATGCTTTAGACTTTTAGAAATTCTCCAGATTCTGTCGAAATGTCCCTCGATAAACTCTGGCGATTTCCAGTGCCGCTGATAATATATTTATAAAAAAAAAAAAAAAAAGATTGCTAGAAATGTGTCGCTTGAGTGAAGTCAGTGTGGAACTAGCTGCTAGTGTTAACATAAACACACACATACATATACCACATTTCCAGCTGTGCCCACAGTGACTTTCCACCAAACTACCTGACACTACACGTAAAACCAGATGTTATCAGCATAACAAATAAACAAACTTTCTCTTATATTGGTGTAAATCATCCTTAAGCAGTCAAATGGTCATAGTTTAATAAAATTGTCTAGTGATTTAAAACATGCAGTTCCTGTATTCTTTTCTAGCTAAACTAATTTACCGAATTCAGTCTGAATCGGTGTGGTAGTTTCAAATTTACTATATTAATTTTCTCAGGAGTACTATCTTACAAAATGGCGTCCAAAATGAATGTGCGTCACATAAATCACTTGGTTCTTGCAAGTGATACGTTTTTGTATACCTTATGATTTAAATTAGTTGAAAGTTAAGCTATATATTGAAGTACAATATAATATATCAAAGCGGTAAGCGGTTGCTACTTAGAAAAACGTGCCTCTACTTTTTAAAACAAAAATTTAATATTTTCTCTTATAGTAACACATACGTGCCAAATTTGGCAGGACAGAGTACAGTAGTTTCCAAGATATTGTGTGAAACTATATTATTTACTGGGTGCAATTTTTACAAAACGGTGGTACGAAAAGACTAAATTTTATGTTTACTATGCATACATAATTATTTTCGCACACATTGTTTTGGTTGAATATGTAAAATTGCTTGATAAATATTTGAAATTACCTTAAAATACTTGCTTAATCATGAATTAAAAAATATGTGTCCAAGAGAACTGTCCGAATTACCTAATGTTTAGGAGGTCCATCCCAAAAACCCTTCTGAACTAATAACATGGCTTATGAAGTGACAAAATATAAAACATATTTTGAATAGGTTCCGTAGTTCCGTAAATATGACAGAATATGTATACTTAAATATATTTAGACTTATCTTGCAAAAATGGCGGACTGAAAACAACACAATCTGCTCATAAATATATTATAAGATCATGAACTATCAAAATATCAAATTTTGTTTTAATCAGTCACATGGTTGCTGAGATATAACAACCTATCCAAAACATTTAAAATGGTCACTAGCTTGAAAATAAGTACTCGACGCAGTTCCAAAATATAAATATGTTATTTAGCTGTTATATACAATGAATATAGCAAGTTTGAAAGAACTACGTTCATGGGACCAATAGTTTTTAACACATACACTCATAAAGAGAGACACAAATAATCACGGACACAAACACGGAGACATACAGACACACAGAGAGTACACCCTTCGAAAATTAGGCTGAAAGTACGGAAGACTTCAGGGAGTAATAAGCATACCAGGAACTACACTCTTTGACAATGTTAAACACGGTTCGAGATAAAGTGAACATTAAAAAAGCGCTGCAAAATGTTTATTTTCAGGCAGTGCATATCCTTCCGCACGCAACGACTAACGAAGGAAAACATCTAACCTCTCTGGACACGCCACTCGCTGTTTGCGCGTGTAAAATAAATTGTGCAGTTGGTGGAACCTTTATAGTTTGATAAAGAAAAGTTAATCTTCTATATATATATATATATATATATATATATATATATATATATATATATATATATATATATATATATATATATATATATATATACACACACAAATGAAAGCTGGCTGACTGACTGACATATCAACCTGCAGCTCAAACCACTAGACCTAGAATCGTGAAATTTTTTTTTTTGGGGGGGGGGTTCCCGTCAGTTCGTAGGCGAGCACTAAGAAGAATTTTTTTCGAAACTCGACCTCTAAGGGAGTGAAAAGGGGTGAAATGTGTTTCCGAAGAAACTTCGATAGAGCTCGAACCCGACGGCCTATCATCGTGATTTTTACTTTAACCGGACACTCGTAAAAATGCATATTAGCTAATTTAAGGATTTTTCGAAGTTCAACATTTAAAGGGTGAAAAGACCTTAAATGTGTTTCCATTCAACTATCTATATCTATCGAACCCTTCGGGATAGAGAGTTGATATTCAGTTCAAAATATTGCTTACATAAATACCCAAAAAGTAGTTATAGATTTTTTTTTAAATTCGACCCCCAGGTAGTAAAAAGGGGCAAAATGTGTTTTTTTATTAATCGTCTATATCTTTGAAACACAATTGGCTATCGTCGTGATTTTAACTTCAATTGGTTACTTTTACAAATGTATATGACGGGACTCAAAGACGTTTCGAAATTCTTTATTTAAAGGGGTGAAAATACGTGAAATGTGTTTACGATTATCCTTCCATATCCATCGAATCAATCGAGATATCGAAGTGCTCTTTGCTTTAAAGTGGTGCTTAGGGTAATTATCCCAAGTACCATTTAAAATATATTTTCCGAATTCGGCCCTAAACTGGTTAAAAAAGGAGTAATATGTGTTTTCGACCCACATTCGATATATATCGATCCCATAGCTTTTTATATAGAGACGTAATTTTTGTTTAGGATTGATGCTTACTCAAATACCTAAAAAGGAATTTCAGGAATTTTCGAAATTCGCCACCTAACGACGTGAAAAGGGGGGAAGAGTGGTAAAAAGCGTTTTCAATTAATCGTCGATATATCTTGAACCCAGCGGGCTAATGTTGAGTTTTTTAAGTCCACGAGATACCAATAAAGTTTCCTAAAACGTGATTCAAGGGTTTTTCGAAATTTACTCTGTTAGGTGGTGAAAAGACCCTGAATGTGTTTTAGATAAATCCTCGATATCTATCGAACCCGTCGAGATATACAATTAACTTTTGCTTCATGATGTTGATTACAGAAATTATCGCAAAACTGTTTTCAGATTTGTCGAAAATCGATTTCTCAATAGTGTGAAGGGTGATAAGTGTTTTTTTTAGTGAATGATCGATTTTGATTCGACTGAACGGGCTAGCGATGGGATTTACACTTCAGTTGGATACATATACAAATGTCTAAGATGTAAATATAAAAAATTTGGAAATTCGACACCCAAAAGGGTGAAAAAGCACGATATCTATCTAACCAGTAGCGGTATTGAGGTGGTGTTCGCGTCAGAGTGATGCTTACGTAAATATTTAAAAAAAAATATGTATAAATTTTTCTTTATAAGAATTGTAATTATTAAGAATGAAACTAAGTTGGTCAATATTCAAGGCAGACGATCCGAAAAGCAGGAACGAGCAGCGAGAAACAACCTATACAGGAGTTTCACTCTACAGTAACCTATCGAGACGTGGTGTTGTACAACCTTTTTTAACCCCAAGACACAGATATTTTATATTTTTAGTAAAATTTTATTTTCATGAATTATTTCAACGTTACGTGACGCAGTTGTTTGTTATTCAGGTCTAAATTCCGGGAGGTTCTGGGCTCGAATTCCGTTAAAAAATGCGTGCGAACGTTCAATATTTGACACACAAAAACTACAAGGCAGATCGAATCAGTGCAATTTACATGTAGTCTTTAAAAGGGGAAAAATTGTAGTTCGCTTTCCACTTAGGTTCCTCTACAATATCAGCTTACATATCGTCGGTATACTGCCAAAAGTGATTAAGTCATAAATGCTATTTCGTTTAAAAACAGTATTAAATTGTAGATATTAACAAAAATGTGGTATGTTACTATACTGTGACACAACAGTACGAAACGACGAATAAACTTTAAACTTGGGCAATTGTTCGGGAACAACATATACATATTACTAGCATTTTTATAATTATATCTAATTTTGACTTTGTCAATTTTGGCAGTAAACCGACGATATATCATCTCACTTATCTCAAGTTTGGGGCACCAAATACGTTTCCGTGAAACCTTTACCCACTGAAACTTTGTAATGGCAATAAAGTTAAAGTGAATATTTTGAAAATATATAATTGAGGGCACCGTCACCAATCGTTGTGCACAGGGTAAACAGATGTTTTTCATTCGATTAACCTCTTACTTTAGGTGTCTGTAACTACCCTACAACCTCAAATTGGCAGGGCTATAAATAAGGCCCAGGCGAAGTCGCCGTTAGTGGCAGGGGCAAACTTAAGATTGCTTTTCGCGTGGACAGCTATAGCTACTTATCCTGCTAGAGAATTAGTTCAACTAGCCGCTTGGTCATTCTAACACTTGATGACTGAAGTGCCAATCTTGTGTACAAAGAGGTTTATCAATTAAGTAAATATTATCAGCTACGAATAATACTCGCGAACAAAGCCGCGGGGGACTGCTAGTAATATATAAAATGAAGTGTCCTGACACACTCACTCACTCACTCATCAACGCACAGCCCAAACCGCTGAACCTATAGCCATGAAATTTTGAGGGAAGCTTCCCCTTGCCCCGTACGCACCCAAAGGATTTTTCGAAATTCGATAATTAAGGAGGTGAAAAGGTGTGAAATAAGTTTTAAAAGAATATTTGACATCTCATTAACCGGGAATGCTATCATAATTTTTTAACTTCGTAATATTGCCCAAAGAAATGCATATTCGAAAATTTTTAGATTTTACGAAATTCTAAAATTAAGGGGGTGAAAAGCCGTAAAATGTGTTTTTCATTAATCCGTGATTTCTCCTAAACCATTGCAGATAGTGAGGTGATTTTTTTCTTTAAAATGATGCTTAAGTAAATATCTAAAAAAGTATTTTTACAATTTTTCGAAATTCGTCCTTGAGAGATCTTAAAAAAATGAAACGTGTTTTTTAATTACTGCCACTTTTGCTATAAAATAAATCTTACGTAAATATAAAAAAAGTAATTTCAGGATTTTTCGAAATTCTTACTTGAAAGCTGTTAAAAAAAATAAAATGTGATTTCAAATAGTCATCTGTGCCGCTTATACCCGTTGAGATATTGAGATGATTTTTTGATAAGAATGAAGCTTATGTAAATATCTACAAATCAAATTCAGGTTTTTATGAAATTCGAAAATTAAGTAGGTGAAAAGCAGTAAAATGTTACAGTCTCCCGAAAAAAGTGAATGATCACGAAGAAATAATTCAACAACAGTTGTTTCTTTTTGCCAACCTTATCATAAATAAAACCTCTGTGGATTGTAGCCTGTACGTACGAAAGAATTATCACGGCATGCCTTTAACATTCACACAGGTATTGTATAAAGTTTGTGGTGTGGAAGGGGTGGGGTTACGGGTTCGAGTCTCGTGTAAAACTTTGCGATGGGAATTACTATGACATCATACGAGCATATTGCGCGCGCTCTTTACACTGAACTAAGACAATTTATAGTTCACTGTTATTGAGTACGCTAGCTGTTAAATGCCTTCATCACATAATTTATCCAGAGTTACTGTTTACATTACATAATTTCACGCGGGCAACGCCGCAGCCGGCCGGCTAGTTAATGATATAAATTCAAGTATGTCGATTTCAGTTGATTTTATTTCAGTAAATAATGTTGTATTTAAGTAGGAAAATAAATGGAACTACTTTCGGATAATCGTTGCCAACCACACAAGCAGTAGGGCAACTAGAGTTAATGTAGAATTATATACAGTGACGCTTACTGATATTTTTCAAAGGTTAAATATTAAGTGCTCAATTTATCCCGAGTGACATATATCACCCAATTAAGCCACCCGAGTGATCACTCACAAAATATCATAAATATACCAATACCTAATAATGTATGATACAGTCAATAAATATGACATGTAAAACTTTAATGTAATAATAAGACACAAAATGAGGACCTAGGAAAGCCATTTAACATTAACACGATTATTCCGAAATATTTCGTACCAAATGCAAACATATAAAGTATTAATTTCGTGCGTATTTTAATTTTAATGTTATTAAGCTTTGAAAATGCCATATTTTCAATCGCCGCCGTAAACAATGAAAATACGTTCTTATTGGCCAGCACGCGTATGACGAAATTGGTCAGTTGTTTTCGTTTGCCGCCCGTCCACAAGGCAATGTAGCACATTTTGTAATCTTACACTGACTTTAAAAAAACTGGACAAGTTTAATGAACCAGGTTACCTGAAAGCTAACTCGTAAAATTTGCTTGTGGTCAATGCATGCACCGTTACATTTGACGATTTTCTTAGTTAATAAACGAAGATTTCACTGGTACTGAGTGAGTTGAGATAAGTGAAGACAGCAAGGTTGCCCGTACCGCTCACACTTTGCGACTTTTAAGTGGTTGGTTTGAGTTTATGTCAGTTTAATTCAAACACCGGAGTGATGATTACTTAATACGAATCCATTTTAGTGTGTCAAATCCGCTCAAAAATAGTACATTTTGGTTTAAAGTCAATCATGTGAAGGTCGCGTGCGTCGAAAAATGAACCTACCGAGCTAACAGTTTGAATGCGTTTAAGCAAACCTGCTGGCTCTTATATACTGGTGATCTAGCGTTCTGATTGCACGAGTCGGTAGAGTAATATAACTTTTATTCTTCTATTAAAAATCAATTTTTCTTCACAATTATGGTTACGTTTCTTGTGAACGACCGTAAAAATTACCGTAAGAGTGCTGCCATCTATTGAAGCATTTCGCAGAACCCCGCCCGCCTCTTGAACTAGCTGCCAATAACAGGTGCCTTGAACTCGTACGTTGGCCGCAGTGGATCAGCAAAAAACACAATAATCAGATGTCGAGATGTGGTCGCAACTTTTTAACTTAAAAAAAACTTATTTATTTCATGCTTACCGTGTCATACGGTACACAATACACTGAAATAACCATTGCGTACATAATAGCAAACTGTTTCTGGATACGTTTTTTTTAGAAACCATACAGTACGTCTCGTATTGTCACACGGTGTTGTAGTAAATATTGTATTTGGAGACAATTTAATCGTATTGCTGCACAAAGGAGCTACTATACACAGTTATAACTATTTGTAGTCCCGTCCGTACCCGTTCTTAGCTCACAAACAACTGGATTTAACCCAGTTTCGTGAACTAAACGTAAGTTGCTGTAAAGTTAAAAGAATAAACAAACATGTAATAACAAGTCCAGTGACGTGACAGGGGAATCAACATGGCACCACTCGTTTTTACTGAGCTCAAATAAACATTCTCTTTATTTACGTTTTCCTCGGGTTTTACGGACGCAAATAATCAATTTGTGGTACCGTTATTCATTATATTAAACTTACTTTAAAATTAAAATAAAATTAATAAAATAGGTAGGATTGTTCAAACAATAAACACAACACTACATGTACACACACATATATGTGTGTATATATATATATATATATATATATATATATATATATATATATATATATATATATATACAGTAATTATAGTGTGTTTCTGTTTAATGTGTATGTGTGTGTAACTCCTCACTGTTTCTCCTGATGTCAGTGTCGGGTACACTTTTTTACCTTGCCAAAATTGCATAAAAGTCAGTCCTCAAAACGACAAACAACCAATTACTTATTCATATCCTAAAGTTCGGCTAAATAACTCAGTTCAAACCCAGGCATCATTCATTCAAGTCTCTTATGAGGTACAGTTTTACCATGTGCACAAACAAATGAAGTGTCCTTCTGGTGTTTCAGTCTTCCGTAATTTTACTTCACCTCACTTCCAAAGTCACAGATAGCGACGTCTTTATGTCACCAATACTAAAATTTTCTTCACTAAGTATTAATATCTCGTCCTGAACTACAAACATTTTAGTCTTTAAGACGATAAAAAATCCGCAACAAACATAACTTCCCTGTTATACGGATCTTTGCTTCCTTAGAGAGGTAGTATACAAATTAACTGAGTCCCAAGCCTCCAGCTTCACCTCGAAAATGCAGAATCCTGACCTCGGATATCTCCCACCTCAGAAGAGAGACGAAATCCAAAGTTTGTTGAGCTAGTCTACAGGCAGAACAACGAAACAATTTGTAAGAGACAGAAAGGGGTGAAAGGCGTGGCTGAAGTACTTACAGAAGCCGAGTGCAAGCGAAGAAGGCAACGGCAGCTTCTAGAATGATGCAGGCGTAGCGTCGCGAGTATAATGGAAACGAAAAACGCCTGACGCACTGCTGGTAGGCTAACCCGCCTGCTACGACAGAGTTGCGGATCAGCAAACACTCAAGGACATACGTTTATGATTCAAATGTTTACAGTTGTGCCATGCAACAGCAAACCAAATAGACAATAAGTACGTCTATATATATGTGTGTGTATATATATATATATATATATATATATATATATATATATATATATATAATTCTCGTGTCACAGTGTTTGTTTCCCTACTCCTCCGAAACGGCTTAACCGATTTCAATGAAATTTTGTATATACATTCGGTAAGTCTGCGAATAGGTTTTTATCTATTTTTTATACTCGTAAGTGCTATTGTTTAGTAAATATTTTTAATTTAATAATTTTAGAACCCGGTCGATAACTGTGTAAGTGATAATTTATCAGTTATCCCCACGAGCTGATACCAGTCCATCCCCACCAGGTGTCGCTGCTCTATTATTATTATTATTATTTATTAATTTCTTTATTATTAGACCTTAGACCTCTTCCACTTATGTACCACATCCTTACACACTTACAATACGTTATTTATGTGACAAAACAACGTTTTCGGGGCAGCTAGTGTATATATATATGTGTGTGTGTGTGTATGTGTTCCTGAACTACAGGTACAAATGCTGCGTGGCGATTTCCCTATTTAAAAGGGATAGTAAACTTTACACGCACAATGTACAGTAACTCACAAGGGAGGTATCCACCCTTAAAAATCGGCATTTAAAATTGTTTAAATTGAAAATAATATAACCTCTTGGAGATTAATTTAAACTTCTGTTTATGATGACGTTACTTTACGTAGACGTTAAGTTTCTGCACAATTGTGGAGTATTAACATTCTCTACATTGAGGCAAAAAAAAGGAGGTGGTATGTTTTTATCCTTCCAAGGTGTGTGTAACCCTTAGGTATTTTTATAATTTTAAAACAATTAATATTAATAATAAATGCACAATACACGCCAATTTCATGGAATGTAAACTGTTATAGCGAAAAAAATATATATAGAGAGGGTGTATTTGGTTGCCTGCCAAATACGCAACCCGCGTTACAAGGTTGGTCGTACAACTTAAGATTTAATAAAGTAAAGTAAGTTCATAGATTTTTTCTTTAATCTCCAGTAGCTTTTATAATTTTCAGTTAAAACTATTTTAAATGTAATTTTTTTAAGGGTGGATATCTTTCTTATGAGTTACTGTATGACATTGTTCGTAAATTGTTTTCTGTACCTTTTTGGATAGAGAGTCACCTTACAGCGCTTGTACGTGTCGTTCTGGAACATATTATATATATGTGTATACACAAATACATACATACATACATACATTTTGGTATATATGTATGCATGTGATCCACGAACTCCGACACCGTTTAACTGATCACTATGAAAGTGCACATACATATATTTTTTCAAGAAGGAGGTTTTTATGCTATCCATTTTACTCTAACTTGCCAACTCGCCACTTGTGGCGCTGCAGTGCATCAACTTCTATGGCGTTTAGCTAGTCGCCACGAAAACTGGTATTCATATATATATATATATATATATATATATATATATATATATATATATATATATATTTGAAGGAGAATATTTTTTGCAATATCCATTGCGTTATTATGTAGACGTGTAACTGTATTCATAGCGTATTGACTAGCATTGGCATAACAAAGCCAGCCGGGTTCAGCTAGTATGTTGTAAATAATAACCGAATTAATTTTGTACACACCGTCTGCCACGTGTAGTGAAAACCTAACAGCTTTTATTATTTCTGGCGACAGACAACATACTGTTTCGTCTGCAAACTATTTCATGTGTCGTGCTACCGGTAAATTTCCTTTTAAGTTACAGACCCCAATAATTATCTCAAAAACATTGTTCATAGTTAAGCAATAATGATCAGTACTTGGCTAGTTCCCAGTTTCCGAAACGCAGTTGGTGGAAATCCTACTTCATGATGCGCTAGGTCTAATGTTCGAATCCTAGTCTATGTGAACGTGAATGAGTGGATGCATGGTGAGAGCTGAGTTTCAAAAATATAAATGTATCGTGATACAATTTTTACACTGTAAGTTTATTCTTGGAATCAGTACACTCTCACATGTTAATGGATGTGATAAGCTTAGTTGCAAATCATTCGTTAATTCAGCTAAAATTAATAGTTTCAAAATAATTTGTGACAGTATCCAACCTATCCTTTCTAACGTCATATAAGTTAATCATCGTATTAAAGTACAATATGATTTTATGATACTAAGACAGCACTCAATTCTCTGTGGTTTTTCTAGACAAAATATTTCTGTCTTCAAGGTCGTGATTAATTGCAATGTAACTATCAAAACTTTCACCACGCCAGCTTTATTTTGACTAGATATTGTGCGAAATGGCTGGATTTAAAATTTATTACTAAGAAACTTAGAAACATTCATATGTACTTAATTTTGCTAACTATTACGACAGTTAATATTTGTGTTGTAAAATTACACTTATACTCCTAAGCTGCCTAATAATTCCGGAATTGGTAATAGTAGCAGACTCTAAGATATTCCTACGAATAATTAACTGCTTTCTCTAAGCACAATGACGTTTCTTTCATCGATCCTCACAATTTTTCGAACGCTGGTAACTTCTAAATACATTTTCTACTCGTGATATTGTACTGTATTGTAACTTGTTTACCTGCATGGCTATACCTGGCTCGAGGTAGACACACGAGAGGTAGAGGCCTCTGTGGTAGAAGCATACGAGGATGAGGCACACGAGGTAGAGACGTGCAAGGTAGAGGCTAGTGGTAGAGGCATGAGAGTTAGAGACATGCTGTGTGGAGGCATGCTAGGTAGAGGCGTGTGGTGTAGAAACATTTAAGGTAGAGAGATGCGAGGTAGAAGCATGTGAGTTATCGGTATTCTAAGTAGACGAATATGAGGTAGAGGCATGCTAGGTAGAGGGATGATAAATAGAAGTATGCTAGGTAGATGCACGTTAGGTAGAGGCAGGCGAGGTAGATGCATGCTAGATAGAGGCATGTGAGGTAGGTGCAGATATAAATGTTACGCCTTTACACCACTTTAGGTGTCTAATTTCGAAAAATCTTAATTTCAGGTTTTAACATTTGTACAAGTATCTAAGTGAAGTGAAAATCACGACGATATCCCGTTCAGTCGAAGCAAAATCGATCATTAATCAAAAAAGCACATTATCACCCCTGTACAGTACTGAGAGTTCGAATACCGAAAACTTTTAAAACGTTTTTGCGGCCACTTACCTAATCCTCGTCCTGAAGCAAAAATAAGAAAAATATCTCGATGGGTTAGATGTATATGGAAGATTTATATACAACAGGTCTGTTCACCTCCTAAGAGATTGAATTTCGAAAAACCCTTGAATCACATTTTAGACTACTTTACTGCGGGTGTCACCCGGATGTGAAAAACACAATAGCCCGCTGGGTTCAAGATATATCGAAGATTATTTAAAAACACATTTAATCACTTATCACCCTTTTCACTTCCATAAGTGGTAAATTTCGAAAATTCCTGAAATTACTTTTCGGGCATTTTAGTAAGCGCCAATCTTAATCAAAAAATCATGTCGCTATATAAAAAATAATCAGTGGGGTCGATATAAATATATATAATATGGAGTGTATATCGAAAACATATTTTACCAATTATTTACCTCTTTGGGGCCGAATTCGGAAAGTAAAATTAAATGGTATTTTGGATATATACATATGCATCTATTTAAAGCAAAATTAATTTCGATATCTCGATTGGTTCGATATATGTGAAGGAATAATCTAAAACACATTTAACGTATTTCCACCCTCTTAATTATCAAATTTCGAAACGTTTTGGAGTCCTTTCTCAGTAATTTGTACACGTAACCATCTGAAGTAAAAATCATGACGATAGCCAATTATGTTCCAGCCATAGAAACATATTTACCTCCTTCATACTGCTTGGGGGTCGAATTTAAAAAAAGATCCTAAAACTACTTTTTGGGTATTTATGTAAGCAACATTTTGAAGTGAAAACCAACCCTTTATCCCGAAGGATTCGATATATATATATATCGATAATTAATCGGAAACACGTTTATGGTGTTTTCGCTCCCTTAAATGTTGAATTTCGAAGACTCCAGGAATTGGTTAGTATGCATTTTTATGTGCATTTCATTGAAGTCAAAATCACGATGATACGCAATCGGGTTCTAGATCTATAGACGATTCTTTGAAAATACACTTCACCTCTTTTTACTCTCTTAGAGGTCGAATTTCGAAAAATCCCTTCTTAGTGCTCGCCTGCGACCTACACAGAAAATTTCGCGTTTGTAGGCCTAGCGGTTTAGGCTGAAGTTTTATATTTAGTCCGACAGTCAGTGTTCTCTTTTATATACAGAAATTTGTATCTGAATACGTGTTATAATTAAAAGTAATATATGTTTTTATTTGCGTGCTATTTTCCGTGTATGTTATGTGACACATCCAGTTATAAAAAAAAACTAATGAATACATTAATACAATGTTTTTATTCAAATCATCAGGTTAACAAAATCCTTCTAAATAATCGTCAGATTATGGGTCAACAAAGCTGAACCATCTGTATGACAATCTGACGTACGCGGGTAATTCAAAATGGCGATTTTATTATTTATTTTTTGAATTGTCAAAAAGCCGCTGCAAGCTTGCGTCACGTCTGAATCGTCAGTCTTTTGAACTGGAGGTTCTTTCGGGTTAACTTATCATCCTCTCTGAATATTTGACGCTCTCAAATAATTCCACCCCCCCCCCCATTTTCTGCCCTTATATACGGCCACCCTCACAACGTAAACCAGCAGATTACTATACCTCCATTATCTGACGCTCTCGAGTATTCCCATGTGACTGTTCATTTTAACATTTATTTACTTTACTTTTTCGTCTTATTTCAGTATTTTACTGTTAAAAATATGTGTACATTTTTAGAGAGGTTTGTTTACGTAATGTCCACAAATTGTCTAAGAGCTGATTTAACCAAATGTTTAGTTTGTGAATAAATCGTGTTGGCTCGGGAAACGGATTCATTGATTTTTAATTACATTCTGTTTAACATGATCAAAATATACGTAATTTTAAATTTGACTGTTGTAAAAGTAGTTAGTTGAAAGACAAACCAGATACGTTTTGGTCATGCATAAAAGTACTAAACTAACAATAACAAAGCGTTGTCTCAGTTTATAATTTCAAATTAAATCGTAAAGTAAATCATACACTTTAATGCAATGTAAAAACTATATGCATATTTACATGCTATTGTAATTATATTTAACTGTTGTTGATGACTATAGGAATATTTAGGAAGGGGCGGGACATGATTACACTTCCCTATAACACAGTGTTAAACTGTTGAGTTTTACGAATTAATTTATATGTTAGTTTTCACTACAATATAGTTTAAAAACAATATTACTGTAACCATCTCACAACTTTAATTTGTCTTTGATAGTCTGCAAGGATTAAAAAGGATTAATTAGTTATTTTAATCTTAACATTCCTGAATATGGTGTTTTTCAATTAGCTGTTTAATCATTAGTAAATAGTTTTGGAATTTGAAGGAAAGTAGTACCAAGGCAAACGGCCTGTGCTTGGTTAACAGTTTACAAATTTGGTTGACCAGCATTACTGAAGTGTTCAGACAATTAGCCCCTCAACACAATGAGCCAGGTTCGATGTCCGGCTTGTTGTCTGTACCAATTCTCGGATATGAGAAACATGGTATACGTAGCCACTGGCCAGTAGACTTTCATGATGCCAGTATCGTTTCTCCCTTCACTTCATTCCTTCACTTCTCCTGCCCTCGCGTCATGGGTAAATAAGAGCTGAATACA
This sequence comes from Medauroidea extradentata, assembly GCA_003012365.1. Classification (NCBI taxonomy): domain Eukaryota; kingdom Metazoa; phylum Arthropoda; class Insecta; order Phasmatodea; family Phasmatidae; genus Medauroidea; species Medauroidea extradentata. The sequence continues at coordinate 17,599 of PNEQ01022898.1, forward strand.
TCTCAACTCGGCGTTCACTAAGTATCTCTAATAGACACAACTTGGAATATTGAAGATTGTAAACGACTGAGTTAATCACTTTAGCTAATACCGTAATGTTTCTACCCTTGAAAAAAAGTCAACATAGTAAAAACTATTTTTAGAAAAACTAGGGGACGGTATTACAGTATCTGATCTTCTTTTAGGATTAAAAAATGTCTCAAAAGTCATCAACTCGCTGCAGGTGGCGCGGTGTTAGGATGCAGTAAGTTTTATTCTAGTGCAAGTTACGATGATAATAGAATTCATTACGGTTTAGTTTAGCCAGGGTAAATTTTCGCCGTTGGTAGCGCTGGAGTCGGTTAAGTGTCTAAGGAAATGATTAAAAAAATTAATGTCACCTAGGCTCGATATAGAGAACAGTCACTTGATTTTAAATTTAAATGAAAAATTTAACTCATTTAGGTTTGAAAATGTACTAGAGTTGAATCTGAGTGGATATAAATGTGTGTTGGCAGGGTATAGGCACAGTGATGAAGGTGGGCTACGTGATGGTGCTGGTGTCCCTACTGCTGATGATGTGGGTGTCACTAAGTCATGGTCGCGAGGCCGAGGAGGTGCAGTATCCCCCCTGCGTGTTCAACCCGCTGTGTAGCTGCTCCAAGGCGGTGCCAGACCTCGGCATAGTACTGTGCCAGGATGTGCCTCTGACCCGCGTGCCGCCGCAGCTCAACTCCTCCAAGGTCTTCATGCTGCACCTCGAGAATAACAACCTGCGTAGTCTTGAGCCATACTTCCTGCAGGCTACTGGTGAGACACATGTACCACACACTTACCCCCGCCCGCAACTGTGTAGTTGTCCAGGTCTATCCCTTCCCACCACGGCGATCCACGCTTAACTCCCGTTAAACTGCTCCTTACTTACTCCCGGCAGGCACAAGGTGAAAGCTGTCTTCGTCTGACGGTGTTTCCTGAGTTACTAATGTTTTCCTCTCTCGTTTTACATAGTTGCTCTATACGCATATCATTTCACATCAATCAGCGTGGAATTTCTTACGAATTATTTAAATGGTAATAATTTTTTATTTAAATTTATGAGCCCACATTTTTTGTTTTTTTAACATAAATTAAAAATTTATTAATTAACACAAAATGTTGAAAATCAAAGTCGGCCGAGTATTTCATATGTCAATTTTAGCCTCCCCTCACCAGTCCAATGGCATTTCAAAATATAATACTTATCTTGATAGTGTTATCTTTGTAACTGAGTCACTGAGAAATAATTAATTTCACCACTGATTCCTCATTAAAAGTTGAACTGAGAGTTAGTTTGGCAGCGCCCTTAAGCATTGACAAATATCTTTACATTCCATTTGAAATAGTAAACAAAAATGAACATATTTTCACTCAGTCTCATTAATATAAAATAAGTGACAATACAAGCTATTCCTTTCTTGACTCCAAATAATGAATGTGCTCTTAATTTTCAGTTTTGAATTTCATCTTTTAAATACACTTTGTAAATCGCATATAGTAAGCTTAAAGGTCTCTGTAATTATTTACATCGCTTCTATAACATTCTTTGTAAAGCGCACTGAGCTTGGCTTGAAGCCGTTACTTTAGATCTTGCAGTTGTTTGCAACACATATTCAACAATTCGACGTCTTTATGTGGTTTCAGATATTCAAGACATGATATAATTTGTTTGTTCCTTTAGTCAATGCAATGTTTGTTGTACCCACTCACTACAGCGTACTTTTGTTCTACGACATGCCAGGCACGCCCTCTCTACTGTACGACTTTAACACTAGCTGGCTCTCAACAAATGAGGGTGCCATGTCACCTAATTGTAGTTATTCTACACCTAAAAATACATTAAAGTCATAGAGTTAATTTAGTTATATAGTACAATTATACCTTCTTTACACTCTGATGGAGATACATAATATCGTGATGTCCTTACAAAATGCGTGACAACAAATACATCAAATGTAAACGGATTTTGTTTAAGAGAACAGAGATTAGATTTATAACACTCTTTGTTCGAGGTATGCTCTAGAGTAGGGTTGAAGTTTTTTAAGCATACGCAGGTTGTATGACGAGTAATCGATTCAAGGTTTTCTTGTGTGCTGGTTACAGGCTTGTATCGACTGGAGATCAGCCACAACCCAGTGCCGGAGATTCCAGCTGAGGCGTTTGCCGGACTTGAGAGGTCGCTATGGGAACTGGAGCTGCAGTACAACCAGCTGAACTCTGTTCCTAGCAGAGCCCTCCGACATCTTCAGAAGCTCAGGCGGCTTGACCTAACAGGTGAGTCTGAGCTCAACATTTTTCTAAAAAGTAAGCGTTCCGAAGCGACCTTACAATATACTATCCTGACATATTTACTCAAATAGCCTGTTGCACATTCTGTGTACAGAGCAAATGTGAATTTGTACGTTTATTAAAATTTTAGTATGTAATTGTACACTGCCCTTAAAGGTAACTTAGGAATTTATTCGCATCCCTGCTAGTGGCTGAATCAACTTGTGATGTGAAATGTTGGAACAAATGACAATGAATACCGAAGTAATACGTACAAGGATCTGTCTCCGTCTTTATGCAGTCTCCGAAACGTCACAATTTGGTTTGTCGCTAGGAGACCATTGCGTTCGTCTGTGTTTTCATTATTTTATCGTCGACAGTTACTGTGTTATTTATTTTCGTTCGCTTTCCTCAAGGTGTCTGTGTTTCTGTTGTGTTATCTACATCCAGTTTTTTGTCGTTAGTTTTGCTTTGTAAATTTGTTGTCGTAATTATTTTTGTCTGTTGTTTCGAACTTACTGGCGGAGTTCCTATTGAGGAGTAATCCGAATTATTTATTTCCTTGTTTTTTTTTTTTTTTGTGGTTGGGTGCTTGATTGCGTTCGTTTATTTTGTAACTTACCCACATTGCAAGAATCATTCCAAAACAACAAGGAGCAAATTGTTTAACGTCGAATGCTAATGACATTAGCAATGTGCAGGAGGGCTTGTATACATATTTGTATACTTGGCGTTGTAACCAGCCTGTGCAGAGATCTACCACATCAAATCTATTGTCTGACACAAGGGCTAACCTCATTACGCGAGCTCGTACAAGTAGCTGATACCATCAATGCCACGCCGGAAACCTTTCCACGCGTGCACTTTGAACATACATTCTATTCCCCGCCTCCTGCCCAAATATGCGAATTAAAGTGTAATTTCTTTGAACTTAATGTACCCTAATTATTGTGGTTGTATACCGTGCCTGGACATTTCTACTGTTATCACAGTACGTTTCACATTTTATTCTTGAAAGAAATATCTCCATACTTATCTGCCACAATTTAGTGTTTATAATAATTTATTTCGAGTTTATCCTCCGAGCACAGTGTAAGTATGTAATAACGATGCTTCGGTCTTGATGTGCACTGGTTATTTCTATGGAACATTGTGGGATCATTTTTTTCAAACTAGGCTTTGACTGCGCTCAATTGTATTGGTTGACAAATACATGTAACTTAAGTTAAATGTAAATAGTATGTCTTCAATTAGTAACAAGTAATGTTTACAACAGTTATGATAGCCATTTTGATGCAGTAACTAATGCAATCAACTTAAAATAGGTGCGCTATTTAATGTTTAGGACTTACAAATAAATTATTTTTGTTCTATTTTCCACTTTTGTCTTCCGAGAAAATTGTATTGTGTGAATGACTAACTACAAAACGACGTTAAACATTATGAGTTATAAGTATCCAATATATTCTTCCATGTATTCAAGGCATGTTACTTAATTTTTGGGGTTTGGGATTGACAGTAATAAAAAAAAAAATACAATTCGTTAGGAAAATAATTGAACCCAAATATTTTAGTAACTATCATATGCATTTATTTAAATAATTTGAAGTATCATTTAAACTGACAGATGATATCGAAGTAAGTGCGGGACTCAGCTCTGGGACCCTGGCTGTGGTGGAACGTGGGATTGTATGGAAGCAGGCTTGGTCGGCAGAGGGAGATTGTCAGCAAGAAATGTCTCCAGCTAGATCTTCCAACACATTACCAGTAGCAGTTCTCACCATGACGTCTGGGCCTGCTTATAAACAACATGACCTTCCCAAGACAGGGTCCTTGAGCTGAGTCCCGCACAGTAAATGCGTTAAGCAATTTTATTCCCAATTACGTTCTTGGCACTACCGGTACTGTAATTGTTAGCTAAATCTACAAAGGTTTACGTAGTAGTTCTTATGACTTAAATTATCGCCACGAAACATAAGAAATTATGAAAATTTAACTAAATGTTATTCCTGATTCTTTAATTATATTGTTTTGGTAACATTTACAAGCTGCAGTGTAAAGTAACATTTAACTAAACGTGATTCCTGATTCTTTAATTATATTGTTTTGATAATATTTACAGTTAGTTTCAGCTGCAGCATCAAATAAACGTATGTGAAGTGAAAAAGACGTGAGTTGCTAACAGTGTTTCTATCATTTACCTCTTAATGTTGGTAGTGGTGAGGTGGGGCATGGACTATACAGCCACACGGCACTGGAAGAGTTTGACAGCCAATCTGATACTTGACACTCGTTCAGCCTCCCACAATAGTATGGCGATCATTTATTGCAGGATGCGTGGCCTCGCAGATTCCTTTCGACAGCGTCACAAGTGTGTTTGATAGGACTGAATTCGGTTGACCTCGTAGGCCAAGCAAGCAACTTAGGCTGTCCCAATTGGCACTCTTTTGACGTCAGAGAGAGAATTGCTATTTCTATTATATGTATTTCAAAATTATCATTTATTGTATCAAAATTTTTAATTTATTCGTCAATTTTATATGTTTTCATTAGTTCGTTCATTATTTTCTTGTACTATTGATTATAATTCTCGCCAAAAATTTCACATTTTATAATAACCTTTTCTCGTTTAACTTTTGACTTATTTTTAAAATAATTTTTTAGCTATTGGAGGAAGTCCTTTATGTATTCTAAGCTTTTAATAACTTTTTATATACTTTTTTATATTCAATATTCGAATTTAACCTTTACCTTATTTTTTTTGTTTTTTAAGTATTAAAATGTTTTTCTTTGCGAGAAGATTTACAATAAATATTTGGAAGTTTCACAACTAATTTTTGTCTCTCGAGTTTTGTTACTTTTTCTTGGAAAAACATTTCTTTTAAATTTAAACTCATCAAGAGCGTTACGAAAAATATCGCTTGTATTTAATCTCCTCGATATAGTCTTGTCTCCGCCGTTTATTTTTGACTCAATTTAATAGAACAAAATTTTCATTCGATAAAACAAAACTAAACACTGGCTTCAATCTGAAGACAGCGTTAGATGTCGCTCGTTTTTCAAAATATAAATTTTTGGGCTATTTTTTTAATTTAATTAAAACATTTTAGAACGCTGCATCGTTCACTCTGAAAAAAAAAAACGATATTTTTTTTTCGTTATTTTAGAAGTTATTGTTTTTTTAAACTAAATTGTTCATTGTAAACAATTTTTAGATTTTTACTAGAGGTGTCTAGTAGAGACCTTTACAAAGAAATATTTTTTATTGGTTTTCAATTCTAACTGTTTACACTTGTTTCTGTTAAAATTTTAAATATAAAAGCAAAATTATTTCACTATTTTTTCAGGTAAAATGAAAAATATAACAGTAAATTTTTTGAGCACGAAAAAGAGTCACTGTCCTCGTAGTACAAATACTATCTACAACATACTCTTGAGTAAGGACACGACCTTTATCTTCCTAGTGTTTATGCCTATTAACTTATTTACAATTCTGGAGCAGTATCTAGATGCATCGCAGAAAGAGGAAATGTTGGCAGGTATTATGATAAGATGGTAAGTAACATAATTTAGATAGAAATAAGTACACACAAAAATATACATTACTTTTTTTTCCTATTTCCGAATTTTTGGTTTGGAATTCAGGTCCCCAACTGTCCCTCGTTTAACAAATAACATTTTAACTTTTAACCTGTAGAGTAAATAACCTTACCCAAATCCACGAACTCTCGTTTACCTGTAACTAGGCGGTTCGTGAAAACCTCAGCGCAGACTCTGGTAGTGTGACGTGGTGTTCCATATGTCAGGCCCTGCCTTTGTGTCCACAATAAAATGCGTTATGTTCTGGTTTGTTCCTCTTTGTAGCCGACTAATACGACATCCCGTCATAAGCGCTACTACTGCATTTGGCCACAGCGGCACGCGTGTCTTTTCTGCACTGCTAATTGAGTATGTTTCCTAACATGCAACATTAAAAATCAGATCACAAAATAAATACGACTAAAATTACAACATTACCATTTACATGTTACACAAAGAGTGATGGCAACTCTAGGGCAAAAGTTGTGGGATAGCAGAGGGGAATGTGCTCATTAATAATTTTCATAAACAGGTATGTTTTAAATGTCGAAAATCTCCTAAAATTAATAGAAATAAATAGTAAATACGTTTACAAATAATCGAGCGAAACGGGGTAGTGGTTAAACATATGAGTCACATTAGGAAAGATCCGGGTTCGATTCCCGGCACGACCATCCAATTTCGGCCTTTCCAAATGTTTCCAGGTGAATGCTGTGGTAGTTGCAGGCCATGGTCGATTCACTCCCTGTACCTAGAACAGAGTCACTGGGCCTGTCTCTAACGACTTCGCCGTTAACGTAACCAGCGCCCGAAATGTGTTGCAGCGAGTTGGGATTATTTATTTCAGGAAATTACTAAACAGTCATTTTACCTGCATACTGAAGAAGTTAGGTTAAACATTTGGCTCGCTTATTAGAAATATTTTATGGCCTCCCAAAATGGATAAAAACGAGGTCTTCAGGCTGCTGTACCGGGCAAAATGTCAACCGGATTTGAAAAATCCAAAGCTACAAGCATACACGGGGCTTTAAATCACTTTGCCATTAGTAACATGATATGATGACCATATTACGTACCATAATTGCTGGTGCGTAGAGGTGAGACCGCATTACATATGCCTATAAGCTGCGTCTTGTGCACTTCATGAACATTGTGCCATGTACACACATAAGCAGCGTATCCTCGCAAGGCGTATCTACGAGACGTATGTACGTGCGCAGGTAACAAGATCTCGGAGGTGATGTCGGAGAGCTGGCGCGGCCTGGAGAACTCTCTGCAGACGCTGGTACTGGCACACAACACGCTGTCAGCTCTGCCGGCAGAGGCGTTCAGCGCACTGCCTCTGCTCGACACTCTGGACCTTACCGGCAACGACCTGGCAGGTCTGGACGCGGCCACGTTCCGCGCAGGGCCTCCTCGCCTGTCGCAGCTTCTGCTCGCCGACAACCAGCTGAGCGGCGTGCCGTACCAGCAACTGGCGCCGCTGAAGGCTCTCAGGACCCTCGACCTCTCACACAACATGGTGACGAACCTGCACAGTGCCACCTCGGAGCCTGACATGCCCGGCATGCAGATGTCTCTAGACACTCTGCGACTTGACTACAACCACATACAGTACCTGCCGCCAGGAGCTTTCCAGCACTTCGACCTGCTCAATCGTACCTTCCTCGACGGCAACCCTATCTTCATGATCGAGGTATCTGCCCTTCCTTCCTTCATTTTACATGTAGGTAGTCATGTAAAATTAACGGGTATAGACTGTACTAAGGTGGATTCTGCAACAGGTTGGGAGGCTCAGGAGAAATAAAATTTGTCACTACTAGCACTGCTGTCAGTGACTGGTTGACTTTATGCTGGCGCTTACAGAGAAACATTGATCCTTCGGCAATGTTACGTTTTGAACCTGAAGTTCTCTCTATAACCGCCAGCGTGAAACAACCCTCTTACCAATACCAGTGTTACAAGCGGCTGATATTGTCCCTGGCCAAACACGTCAATAAGAAATTCTAATATTTTCCTAACCCGTAGTAGAAGTAACGTTTATTGCATCACTATAAAATAGCTAATCTTTGGCAAAACTGTGTCAATTACTCAGTTTACGAGTTAAAACACGCAAAAGTTCAAGAAATCAGTGCCGAGTTCTGAGCGGGTATGAGAAATACTAATGAGATCGAAATTCCAATAGGTTAAACAGCATTTTGACTTGGGGACCGTCTGATGGGGTGATATCAAACGTACAATCGTACTGCAGGTTCGTCTAGGCTGCATGATGTACTTGCAGTCATTGTACTGGCAGTATATCTACTTCATAGCCTGTTTAACCCTGTTTAACCCGACTTAACCTGGCTCCACTTCTTTCTACGTCTCGCCAAATTATGACGTAAGGCACATCGTTGTAATATAACCTTACTCTTACCAAATAAGGGTGCCACACATTCGTTACAATGGTTTTCAGAACCCCCATGTATTTTGCTTCCAAAACGAAGGTCATTACACATTTTTACCAAGTAATAGTTCCTTTTTATTTTTGACCACACAGTTGTTTGGTACAGCCGTATCCGCGAATTACGTGCCATTCTGTACCCAAAACTTTGCTTATATCTTCTATGAACTTGTTCTTTCTTGTAAATCTTTACACAATTTAGACGGCAAAGTTAAATTTTACGGCCCTGAAGGTTTGTAATAAAGGATTAATTACAAAGAAAAGATATTACCTTGAATTAGTACACTAAATGCCACCGATTCCGATAAATTAATCAACCATCCTCGATAAGTTAGTGTAAACGTCTGTGGCACAGAAAGCTAATCGTCGGTTAATCCATGATGATTATGTTGTAACACATTGAAATCCTAGAACAAAGTATTTACAATGACTTATAAATAAGTACCTATTCCCTCTAGCGGCCGCGGTGGCCGAATGTTCAGACCATTCGCCTCCCACCAAGGCCATCCGGGTTCGATTCCCGGCGGGTTTTCACGGGAATCTCCAGTTTTCCCCGTCTCTTCATTCCGGCGTTGCTCCATAATCACCTTATGTCGTCCCTCACAAGCGCTAAAGTTCTCGATGTTAAGCGCTGGCAAAAATCTCTCACCTACTATTTGCCTTAACTATCGTTGAAATGCAGGTAGGACACACAGTACTGGTTACCATTTTTACCTGCTTGGACTGATCAATCGAGGAAAGTCTTTGCCGTGAGGTTGTAGTCATGTAACCTAGTCTGCAGGGTTGCCACATCAAAGGCCCGGTCTTGTACTTGAGGTGACTACGGCAGAGGTACAGCCATCTTAAGTAGAAGGCCACGGCCTTCGACGTGGCAACCCTGTCAAGAAGGGTAGTTTCAGTAGCTCTTTGAGAATTTCAATTGCATTGGCTTTCTTTCAATTGCCGGTGTGCAAGATTTACAAAAGAATCAGAGGGAAAATTTTGCCACTGTATTGGTCGAAGTGGCTATTTCTAAGGCCGCATCCTTTATACTAAAGACAGTCATTTGTTGATTTTCTCCCACCATGACCAATAGAACTCGGTGCCCAGCCTGGTCGGAGTTGTTGATGTGCAGGCGGACGCGTTCAGGGACGCAAGGATCAGGGAGCTGTCTCTGCGCGACTGCGGTGTGACGGCGCTATCACCCGGCGCCTTCAGCGGCCTCGAGGCGTCTCTGCAGCAGCTCGACCTGTACGGCAACAACCTGACCGTGCTGCCTCAGACACTCTTCCACGAGTTTGACTTCCTGAAGACCCTGGTGCTGGGCGAGAACCAGCTGCCTGGAGTTCTGCCGGGAGACTCGCTCAATGGCTTCCAGTACTCGCTGTATCGCCTCGACGTCAGCGGCCGCCACATGGGCGTCACCTCCATACAGGACCTGCGCAGGTGCCTGCACTCTCCACACTCACTACAGAACTTTCCACTCTAAAAGATTTCGATAAAATTACGCGGGTTTAATAAGTCCTCGTTTACATCGTGGTCACGCCAACGTTAAGTGAAAACCACTTTAAATACGCTACATTAATCCATTATTTAAAGGACGGTTCACAGAAAGTTTTAACTGATTCAATAATTCTTTATTTGCATGAGATGTTAGTTTGTTTTGTACTCGTACCTTGTTTCATTTTTTTTCGGTAATGACAATTTTGACTTTCATAGTCCAAACGTGCATAAAACGGTTTTATGTGGTAAACGGAAGCCAAATTACTTACTGGAATGAAATAATCAACACTTAATAACAGTGTTTTAGGATACGTCAATATATGTATAAATTTGCTCTGAATTATTTTTAGTACTAAAAAAATCAGGGAACTGCCAAGTTTTCGTTTCAAATTTAGAACTTTTTAAAATATACAGTGACATTCTACAAAACCTATGAAAGCAAAAAAAATGTCAATCCCTTAAAAATTGGCCACTGTGCATGTCGGCAAAACTAAGTTCACCTCGTACGAATATAAAAATTATCAAAACAAGTAAAATTTTATGTGAACCTCCACTTAGAGATTCGATTTCATTCATACTTCGTTATTTTTCTTATTTCCGTCTTTCTCCTCCCACTGTTTCAGTGTATTTGTAGTCGATAAAATACATTTCACAAAAAGTTTCTCGTTTTAAACGACGGCTAACAAATCAGTTCCCAGCGCTAATTAAGTCAGTTATATGATTAAAGTATATGCGACGCAACAACGAAACAATTGTAAGCGAGGCAATGTCTAGTGAGGATTTACTGTCATGTAAGTGCTGTAAGTGCACGAGCACTGCAGCCATCCAGTATGATACGCCTAAAACGCTACGTGTGTCAACCAAGAGTGTTGCAGCTGCACTGCAATGCACTGTCCTGCACTGTATTCTCTGTAGAGTGCAAAGTCCTTAATGTCATGTTGACTGCATTACTCTTATCAGGGCAGTAATTTACTGCTGTGTTCCAACTGATGTCGTGTATATTCTTTCCCATTTATAAACCACTCATTAGCCTTCACTTTTCAAAATCAATATGAAACCAACAAATTCGTCAGCATTGTATAAGCTAAATTGAGTCACATCAGCATTAAATAAGCTAAATCGAGTCACTTTAGCAGTTTATAAACTAAATCGAATCACGTTAGCATTTTCGTAAGTAAATGTATCAGTTAAACACATTCCTTGTTTTCTGTGAACTACCAATCTTATTTTGCTCCCAATCTTAGACTTCAAGTTTTTAAAATAAAAAATTCAATGTAAAAGACGTTTGAATTACAGTTAATCAACAAACTCAGCGTGGGCTGTTCTGTCGTCAACACGCAATACAATATTTTTTTTGCTCCAGACCATTTAAAAAATACTGCCAGCTTTTAAAGTTACAGTGCTTAACATAACTGACTTTCGTAAACCATCTATTTTACTTTAACATGTTTAAAAAAAAGGAATATGTTTATAATTTTTCTTGTTTGCAGAAGCGTCTCTGGTTCCCTTATGTTGCTTTCATGGATTCGTGGTAAAGGTGTTCTTAAAAGTAAATGGCCGTGGATTGCTCTATCTTATTCTTGAAAAGGAATCGTGCACTTGGAAGCAATACCAACGTAATATTTGTCAGTCGTAAATCTGTTAAATGCGAGTCATACGTGGCAGCACGTGAGAAACCCGCTTTAACAGTAACGTCTAGACACAAGCTAACTGATATTTCCTAATTAGAACCTAATTAATACTATGATTTCCTATTTATACTAATTTTGACCGATTAAAATAAATCTTAAAATGTAGCAGGAATCACAAAATCTTCTCACAGCTTCACAGCTATTTTCCTTTAACTATTTAGTCTACTTTATCTACAAAAAAATATTGGTTAGTTAGTAAGTCATCCAATTTGTTTTATTAAGTAATCAGCTATGATGCACTGTTTTGTGAAAGAGAATTATTTTACACAATAAAAAAACTAGGAAAATAGAAATTAAAATTAAAGGCCGGTTTTACGACAGCAACGTTCTTTACGGCTTAAAAAAAAATTCTCGTAGAAGCTGCTGTAATGGAGAGATCAACGCCTTATATGGAGCCTGATATGACATTAGTCGCTACGAAGTGTGCATACTTCTTGATTGACCCTACTTTCAAGTCGGTATATGAACGACAATAAACATATTGACTAGTTATACAGGTGCTGCCAGTTCCTCAGATGTTGTGTAGAGTGTTTTTTTAATAACATGGGCAGAAACAATTGTTCCCAGATCTGTTTTAGTTGAAAAAATCCAGTTGAGAAATATTTTGTCATACTTTACTGTAATAGTAATATCAAATATATTGGTCCCACAGTACCACGACGGCGCCCTGGTTTTCTATGTTCATAAAGTAAGTAAGGAATTTGTTGCGTATGCCACAGCAGTTATTAATTCTCCCCTTCTTTGTCTCTAACGAGCAAATACACCTCCATGTTAACGGTGCCCGTAAGTCTACCTTACCTCGTAGTTTGATGAAAGGTCATGACGTTAATAATTTTATGTGTGGCAGGAGACTAGTTATGATGGATAGGTAGTTGTAGCTAAGGAACTGAATAGTCATAGAGACGAGAAAGTGTAAGGGAAAATATCTTAACAATTAGTTTGTAACCACGACTGACTACATTTACTTGGGTTGTTTTTGGAGGAAAACTTTAGAAAGTTAATGAAACAAACGATATGGCACTTAGTAAAATACTTATTGTTACTTTCACAAAATCGTGCTGTACAGAAGTCATAATTATATGGACGACGGCTATAAAACGGCATCTGTTTAGCAGGGAACTGTCAGTATTGTCTACTGGTATAACACCGCTGTTTGCTTCAAGGATAAAAACATTTAAAATTTAAATAGTATTTTTTTATTGTAGTAGCTTTGTTGTCCAATTGTAACCTTGTGTTTTGACAATTCCTTAGAGGTAGTTAACAGCTACTGACAAAATAGTTGTAGTCTTTAGAAACTATCGTACATTTAAGAACGCAAGGAAAAAAATTGTTCAATAGTAGTACCATCTATGAATAACTTGTCAAACGGGAAAGGAAACTCAGTATATTGTTTGATAATGACGATAACTAAGAAAAGTGTTAGATGAATGTGATATTTTGTTATAGTTCAGCAAAAATCTGTTAAAATTTTTACTTTGAACATGTGTAACTCTTGGCGTGTCTTCAGATGTGCAATGTAAACTGTAAAGTTCAGACAATGATACCACACGAGGCCAGTGAACCGTGTGCTTGTTGCTCGCCAGGATACGCAACTTGCGTTCTGTGTCGCTGAGCAAGCTGCCTAAGACGCACCTCAGTCCTGATGACTTTGCCGACTTCGGCCTGGACCTGGAGGAGATCAAGATCTCTCAGGGGAACCTCAACACAATCAAGAACCATGCCTTCAAGCACGTCCGTGGACTAAAACGACTCGACCTCTCCGACAGTGCTGTCTCGCAGATCGAACCCGACGCATTTGCAGAAGTAAGAGCTCTTCTGTTCATGTAGATTATAGCCATGTCCAGTTGTTTCGCAGTGGTTTCGATAAAATATCATGATTTTCATATCCCAAATTTATAATAATTTGTACCTACTTTTTGGTAGCTATAAACCCCATAGTTTTTCAGATTTTTACAACCAAAGTATCACCAATTTTGTTATGAAAATAAACCATAACATAACGGAGCAAAATAATTTGTTGCGAACGAACGATATATTATTTTGCAAAACGTTTACATAGAATTGTGTATCGTATGACTTCTTTCAGTCTTGAATTTTTCTAAGCACTCCGCTAAAAATGTATTTATATATATTTTTAACCAACGTGTAAAATAAACTACCTTGCATGTCCTTATTCAGGCGTAGTAAAAAAAATGAAACTTTAAAACAGTTGCTTGAGTATATAAGTTTTCTGGAAGTCAGTACAAGAAGAACAATTACGACAATCTCAGAAATTAATTTTGCCCACTTCGTGAGCAAAAATTTATCAGTATGATATGCTTGTGTTCACACGCCATTGCTTATGTTTTGTTGGCAATGAACACCAGCATTGTGTGATGATCAAGCAAAATATGTGTAGAAACGATATTACTTCTGAAATTATAGTGAAATTGTAACAAAATATCCTTTGGTATATTATTTTGGTGATTGATTGCTGCCCTGTTTACACCAGAAATGTTTCGTGTGATCGTTACATAATGCAGACTTCTGTTGCCAATAAAACGTAAGGAATGGCGCTATGTCCACAAATACATATATTACTATAAACTCTTCTAGTAAAAACATACCTTTAAACATCTCATTTTGCCAGAATGATGAGTTTCTGATGAACCACTTGCTACGCTGAAATTTCGTACCTTTAATTGCAGCCCAAGAAATAATGTAAGCAAAATGTTATTTCCAGAAAATTGAATGCTGAAAAAATTTACAAAAAAAAAACAGTTTATTATATAGCATTAATTTTTACGCTTACTTCTTGAAAACCTCTATGACTCTGCAAATGTTTTTATATCTAATAGTAATGTATCATACTCTCTCCGTACAGGATGACGAAGGTAAACGGGGAAGTTTCAATTACAACGATCACTAGTTACGCGCCTCTTCTCTATTACATGTTAACTAATGCTAAGTATTTCTGAACGCTCATTCGTCAATTTAATTGTCTGCTTTCGCCTTAGGGTCGTCAACTTGCGATTATGCACTTTCCCGTTTCTCTGTGACATTCTGCGGTTAGATAGAAAAGTAGTAGTTTAGCAGTTTAACCTTTCAGAGTTATATTTTCCTATTATTAATTGGTATTTAGTATGGGAGTTTTAAGAATTATTTGGACCTTAGCCTTTTTGTTCAGTTTGAAGCATGGAGACGGAGAAGGCGATAAGTCGATTCCAGTACGTGCGTTAAACACCGCTTCGCCTCTAAGCACTGAGTACTAAATTACCGCGCAGTGTTTTCGTAGAAAGTGTTTTTCGATGGGACTTTAAGCGCTTTTCCTACTATTTTATTTGGGGACAGTGTGTGTTTAAGTTCAACGCAGGTCTCTATAATTTTTGTTACTAATATGGCTGGTATTTTTCCAGCTACATCAATGTCAAAAGGCCGTTTTACAACTTTTGAGGAGCAGTCAATAACGGTTTCAATAAGCAAGCGGAATTTTTACAATGATAGAGTCATAGTGGTTGTGTGTCTTATTTTCGTAGATTAACGCATTAGAAGCACATTAATAGTTGTACAAGATAAACACTTTTTGTACCACGCTACAGCACAGCTCATGCGCCGGGCCCAACTAATTCTTAGGGAGAACAAATAATTGGCTTAAATTTGTGTCTTTGATGAAACTGAATTTCTATAGGATTTTATGCAACTGTTAATTGCGTAACGTGAATATAATCACACAGGTACCTTCAAAAAAATTTAAATATCAAGTTTTTGACATGAAATATGCAATAGTTCATTCAATAATGTTTCTACGCCAAATTCATAGTGCTTTACAAAAACCTAAACGTAAAAACAGAAACTCAAGCAAACTTAATGTTACGTATTATTAAACAATTCTACATCTACATCTACATGCAGCAAAAGTACTGTACGTGTGCTAGAACCGCACATTGAACGGCTTAAGTTTGCAAAACACATAAATATTACAAAAATAAAAGATTTATGTATATGTTATGTGCTGGTTGTGTGCATCGAGAATTACAACACTGATTCCCAGAGCTCTGTGCATCTAAAGTTTAGTGTAGAGTGCATAACTAAATTCTTTAAGAAACCTTATTCAGCAAGGTAGGAATGTTTATTGGGTTACTGTCCTTTCATAATGTTTACATGCATTACTTAGTGAACATTAACATTATTTAACTACTTTCTGAATATGCCATATAATTTTTATATCAGTGGCATGAGTTCAAGTTTGCAACATCTGCTCTTGCCAAAGCGCAACTTTCAGTCCCCAAGGAACCAAATTTTAACCCAGAATAAGCTATGAAGTAGTCCCTTAAGTTTGTGTGGAAGTACAAGTAGAAATTTTATTCCGTTCTGCTTTAGTAAAACTTCGTCAGGAATTTCAGTTTAGGATTTTTAGTCGCTTTCTTGACAACGTTTTGTAACATGATGGAACAATATAAGACGCTTTGATCCGTTCGACACTAGATAGGCTCTAATAAATTGTTGCAGAAAAGATTATACTGGATCATATATATATATATATATATATATATATATATATATATATATATATATATATATATATATATATATATATATATATATATATATATATATATATATATATGCCGGTGACCGCAGTTACTACAGCGGCTAGATGCACTCGCCTCCCACCAAGTCAATCCGGGTTCAACTCCCGGTGTAGTCGACCCGGATATTCGCACTGGAGAATTGTCCCGGCCGATACCGTAGGTCGGTGGGTTTTCTCGGGAATCTCCTTGTTTCCTCTGCTCCTTCAAACCGACGCTGCTCCATACTTACCACATACCACCTCTCATCGGCGCTGAAGACCTCGCTGTTAAGTACTGACTATAAAATCTCCTAACGTCACATCAGTGTGAGATGAACGGTGTTACTAGGTTGGACACTCGCTGACGTTCCTCCGCATGGCACATGGACTCTCCTCGTCTGTCAGCTCGGTGCCCTCCGAGGCCCTGCGCCCACTGGGCAACCTGCAGTACCTTGACTTCAGCAACAACAGACTGCGCTCCATGCCCGAGACGTCGTTCCACTTCCTCAGGCGACTCAAAGTCCTCGAGTTACAGGACAACCAAATAGAGACTGTCTTCAAGGGTACCTTCCAGGTGAGACTAGAAGATATTGTTTTGAGACGCAGTTGCTTTCGTTACGTCACCTATACCTCATTGTACAAAAATACTTGATTAAGTCTTCAAGAATACAACAAAAATTTAACTTTAAATTTTCTAATTAGTTTACTTATATGCACTGGTAGCACTCAGTATAGTACAGAGTAGTAAAATCATTAAAAATATAAAAATTGTTTGAATTTTCAAAACACATTTAGTTATTAGTTATGTATGCAACATTTGTACATATTAATTTTGCCTCTTTACGCCATAATTGGTTAATTATTAAGCTGAAAAACAATTACAATTTAGAATATTATTAATGAGGTAATGCTACATTGAAAAAAATCTTATTGGTTAACACGAAATATGTTGTCATTATGAACCCTACCAAGATTTTGCTGTCCCCAATACAGTTTTGCAGCGACTATAAAATTTTTGTAAGTACTACAACATTTTTGTTGGGGTCCATATTGACAAAATATTTTGTAGCCACCAAAAACAGTTATTTTTCTGTGTACCTTGAATATTCCGATGGTAATTATTCTGAAGATTGTAACATATTAAGCAGTCGTTATTTTGTGTTTAGGGTGGAATACACTCGTCGCTTGAGAAGTTATACCTGTCGTTCAATAACCTGAACAGCATTAACACCCACACGTTCGTGGACCTGACGTCACTAGAGCGACTGTACCTGGACGACAATCAGATCAGCCGTGTAGAGCGGCGAGCCTTCATGAACATGGACCGTCTGAAACACCTGGACCTGCGCGGCAACAAGATCCGCTCCATCTCGGACGAGGCCTTCCAGAACCTACCTGAGCTTCAGACCCTAGACCTGGCCTACAACGAGCTGTCGGGCTTCGACTTCGCCACCATGGACCAGGTGGGCGTGCTGGCGTCCTTCAAGGTGAACATCAGCCACAACCGTATCCAGAAGCTGGAGGTAAACACGAGCAGCCTCAGCGGTAGGGATGGTCCGGGTGGCTCCGGCTTCTTCCACTCCAACATCAAGGTGTTCGACCTTTCCTTCAACAACATTTCGTGGTTTGGCCGCGGCTACCTCCGTCCTGTTGAAGTCTCCATCACGCAGCTCTACCTCGGCCACAACTACCTGCAGAATGCTACCAGGGACGTCTTCGGCAACATGCCGCATTTACAGTGGCTCGACCTCTCCTACAACCACCTCACCGAGATGGACTTCGACTCGTTCAGGAATACACGTCGCCTGCAGGTCTTGAATCACTTTGACAAGCATTCCTACAGTTACTTTATGCTAACAGTGTTATTGCTCTCTCGCACATAAACCTCAATTAATTGTTCTGATCACATTTTCGTCTCTGACACGTAACCTGCAGCCTTAACATTCACGAATTTCAACATTGGGCTGCAGTCTCGAACACAAACTGAAGTTCCATGAAGGCGATCCAGGTTCGATTCCCGGCGGGGTCGGTCCCCGGATTTTCGCATGTGGGAATTGTGCTGTACGATACCGCTGGTCGGCTTTTTTTTTTTTCGGGGACCTCCTGTTTCCCCAGCTGCTTCATTCCGGCGCTGCTCCATACTCATATCATGTCACCCCTCACCAGCGATAAAGACCAAGATGTAAAATGCTGACCAAAACCTGTTCACTTCACAAACTGAAGTTTACTTCTGCTGTTGCATATTTGGGTAATTAACTTGCTCAAAATAATTTATTTTTCTGTTGTACGACAAGTTGCTTAATTTTAAACTAATTGTTAAATATATAATTTAAGCAAACAAACTTGAACTTTCTACCGACGACATTAAAATTTTGGGCTCGTGGTTGCTCAGGCTTTACCTACGTACCACATATGATCCTGAGCTCAATCCATTGATGGAACGTATGTTTTTCTGGCTAGTTTAGTGTTGGTTTGGCATGGAAACAACAACGGAAACTTTAAATGTTTAAAAGAGTGTTCCATTCGTCCAATGGAGGATCTACCCGTCCTGCTGGGCAGCATGAGACAGGTCGAATTGGCACTTTCAGGTGGTGCGGCTGGACAACAACCTGCTGACGGACATTCCGTCCGAGCTGTTCCGCGGGTTGTCGGGCCTGCGCGTAGCCGACCTCAGCCACAACCGGCTGCGCAACCTGCCGGACGGCTTGTTTGTGGAGGAGGGCATGGAGCAGTTGGACGTGTCTCACAACCAGCTGAGCCGTGTGCCAGCCTCCTGCCTGGGCATGTCGGCGGCCGCAACCCTCGTCGAGCTTGACCTGTCCCACAACCTCTTGACTTCTCTGCAAGGCTCCGAGCTCTTCTCCAAGTTCAGGGTGAGACTCGCTACAACTCTACAGCGAGCACACTTACTGCTGTCCTTGCCTTTCCAGATTAGCCGCGTCGAGATACAGATGCCTAGCTTTGCACAGACAATCGATTTAGAATAAGACACAATTTACCAATGGAGTGAAGAAAGGAATTTTCGAATATGCATAATTCACAATAAATAATTTAATTTGTATAATTTTGGTTAAAACTACAACCAACGTTTTAAATAAAATTATTTTATTGTACGATTAGACTGGAACGACATTTAGTGTAAAAAGTGATCATGTTGAAATAGTTGCGCTGTATTTACAACATTCTTGATATAATACAGTAAAAATTTTGGAAATGCCAAAAACTTTAATTTTAGCAACTACACTTTCTTAAGAAATAATTCATCAATTTTTGTGATATTAATTCTGTATGTTTATTCGGAAGCCAAACAAATTATAATCAATCAGAAACCTTCAGATTAAAAAGTAAATAACTATAAAAATATTTTAATAACTTTTTATATAACAAACATGCATTACACATTGCCAAGTTTGTTTAATTATTCAGTTCTTCATGAATAAAAGAACTCAACTCAGTCAAAAAACTATTCCACGGGAAATATATTGATCCTCAAAATATCAGCAGCTCGCAAACTTGATGAAAATGACGATTTTTGGAAAGCCCTTTAAATCGACTTTCAAAAAACCCTTCGTTGAGGTGGCAGACTTTACGTATGATTCAACAAACCCTGCAGTACCCATATTAAGGCTTACGATTCTTCCCTTTTGACACACCCCATCCCTCAAAAATTAAAATTAATATTGCAATAACGGTCGTGAGTACCTCTGACCACTACTGAGATAACTTACATTAATTTAACTTGAAACTACAGCGCCATCAGAAGAAATATCAGTGACAACACTTATGGCCTTGCTCTCCTGTGTCGACTGTTTTCACGACACTTACTTTTTAAGCCTAAACTATAGCAGATATCAAACACATATGATATTTGAACGATATTTGCAATGGGGATGTATGACAAGATAACACACAGGTGACTGTAGAAATATTCACATACCTTCGAAAATACAGAAAGACAAGAAGAGACTATATTTACTTTAGTCGATAAACTTGAATTTAGTTAAAAAAACCGATCGCTAAATAAGGCAATGGCGTTATTACTTTGTAATCAATTACTTCTCCTTGATACCATTTTATTTAATGGTTACTGAGCCGAATTAGATCACATTAATTACTAATTAAAATAGCTATTTTAATATAATATGTCCGGTTGAAGGCATTAAATTGAATGAAAGCTATAGTTTTGATATTAATTTTTTTTGGCTGAAGCCATTACGCTCAGTTAATAATATTTGTAGTCTGTAGATAGATTATGGTTTCTTTTGAGCGACAAAAGTAAAATGTGTAACGAGCGTTCCAGTGCTAATAGTGTTGATGGTGGAGAGGGAGCTAGTGTTTTTATTTGACACTGACTCAAGGGTTTGGGCTCGAGTTTCTAGATTTTTGACGATAGTAATATTTAAAATATAAACAGGAGTCGCCGATATTGTAAAATCGTTATTAGTTAATTAAAGAAATTTATTTTTAATGGTTAAATTAACATAAATCTTTGTATCGTTTGTCTCGAAAAATTACATTACATAATAAAAACCAATTTGCAACGTTACATAGCAATTTAACATTATCGGCTCTCGCCTGGGTTTAAATAAAATAAATAATCGCCTCGAAAGCCGAGAAACTCGGGCTTATACCCATAACGGCCGACATCTAGTGGTTTGATTGTTACGCTAACTGACTTGTAATGGTTGTTGTGATGGTGTGGTTGGCGCCAGGCTGGGCGACATGAGGTGTAGGACTGCTGATGAGAGAGTGTTGTTTGCGAACAGTCGTTGTCGAAGCTCGACTTGTCGGGCAACCGTCTGGTGCGTGTGGAGGACGGCACGTTCTCCTCTCTGACCAGACTGTCTCACCTGGACCTGAGCCACAACCAGGGGATGGTGTTTGAGAACAGAGGCCGCAGCTTCAAGGGTCTCGAGGACTCTCTGCTCTACCTGGGTCTGTCCAACTGCTCCCTCAGCACCGTGCCAGAACTGCCACTGCCTTCTCTGTGGTACGTCGAGAAACTTCCCTTCCTATTTCATTACTTGCTATTGTCATTTTACATTTCAGTTTGTGTGCTTACATATACACAATGTGTTTTTGAACGCGTCGTAATTCTAACCTCAGCACACATGAGCTACACTCTAAGTCAGAATTAGCGAATATTCACAGATTTGCCAGAAGTTTTCACATATTCCAGGTGGAGCAGTTTCAGCTAACTGAAGCTTACGTGGAAAGTTATTATTTTTTATGCTGCGTGTTGCGTGCCAAATATTATTTTGGAGGATTTGACCGCAATTTCCGACTAAATTAAAAACAATATTGCTTTCGATTACGCTACAAGTAACATAAAAATGTATATAATACATTGGAAGAGTGCTTACTATGTTTTTATTTCTGGGATATTATCAGAATGCCTTTCCTAAACTAAAGAAAATTATGTAATAACACCCATACGAACTTCTCTCAACCAACTACACTCATTTTAAAGCCACTGTGATTACTGTTAGTAATCAAAATAATACTTTAACAACGCATTGATAAGTCGATATTTGAAATTTTTTATTTGTGTCGAATGAGACAATGTTTTTCTAACAAACAAAAATGTTTTTTGCACCGGTAAAATCTCATTCGCAAGTTACTTTGTGATACTTATATTTGTGTTTATGGTAGGATACGGTAATTCATGAATACGTCTATTTGGGTGATAAGCTCCCCTGGTGGGGTCTTGATCAACACGTAAGTATATTTTACAAGCTAGAGAAGTATTTTGGACATACGCCCTTGCAGCAAATGGTGTGTCACAGAAAACCAGAGAATACACACAAACGAACAGACAAGTAAACAACCAAAAAGACTTTGTTTGCAACTGGCAAACATAGCTGCAAACAAAGTCATTTTGTTTGTTTACTTGTCTGTTTGTGTGTATTATCTGGTTTTTTGTGACATGCCGTTTTCTGCAATGGCGTATGTTCAAAATACTTATCCAGTTTGTAACTTGCCTCCATAGCAATAATCGTTAAAAATAACACGCATATACTATTTCATTAAAGGTGTTTGTTCTCACACGACGCGTGTTTTTTCTAGCGGGTTGAAGTAAAGGTATGACATTGACTTGGTGCGGTGCTGTGAGGCAGAGGCAGTGTGTTTGTGTACACAGGTCGCTGGACTTGTCGTGGAACGAGCTGCTAGAGACACCGCTGGAGATGACAGTGAACATGACGGCGCTGCGACGACTCGACCTGAGCCACAACGAGCTGATCACAGTGCCCATGGTGGCTCAGTCGCTGGTCCAGCTGCGAGAACTGTCGCTGGCAGGCAACCCTATCACCGCGCTTACCAACACCACCATGATCGGTGGCGCTCAGCGACTAAGACACTTCGACATACGCCAGATGCCACTCAACTTCTTCGAGGTTAGTTCCCCTTCTTCTCCTCTCCCCTCCTACCTTACTCGGTTTGTGACATCGTGCTTACTGATATAAGATTAGGTGAAACTGTCATAAACTACGAAGCTCACAGGAAGTGTTCGAAATTACATCCTCTTGCGTCCTCACACTAAGGTTAATTTTACTACAGGCTAGAAGGAAAGTATATTTTCTTATGGGGAGATTGGCACTGGGAATATTTCTGCCGCTAGTTTCGCTGCTATCGCTAAGGGGTCAGAAAAATACGAAACCGTTGTAAAATTAAATTTAAATATTCTTGGAAATGATAGAAGTCATTTAATTTTAAAGTGAAAAGAAACCAATTTCGCGTTTTCAATTATCGTCTTAATGTAACTTAAAATTCAGGAAACTCTGTGATTTGTCAGTTAGTACCCATTACCGATACCAGCGCTCAAGCGGCAGAAATTGTCCCTGTGACAAACTTTTAACATTGATCTTTCTATCCTGTAATATAATAAATGAACCTTTTTCACACACAACACTGTCGCACCTGTCAAATACTCTCACATCCGGATTCAAACGAGGGCATCAGCATACTTGTAACCATAACATCATTCAATTATCTAACATTACTTACATTACCGGTTACCTTGTAGCACATTGAATTAGACACAAAATAAGGACTTTCGGACATATGCTTATGTTCACTTTTTTCTCTTGCAATGGTGTAAGGAATCCATCCTACAAATTTGTTTAAGTATTTCTGAAACAACCTGTGTATCTTTTTATTATTAACATTTCGTAATTGTCTTATTTTTCAGACTGGCGCTCTCTGCAAAATGACGTCTCTGCGTACTATTGAACTAAGCACTTACAAGTCCGTGCGTAACTTCAACATTCCTCAAGTCATTCAGTCCAACACAGGTCTTCGTCATTTGCATATTGAGGTAATTAAAATTTTTATTAACAGTGCAGAAAAATGTTGAAACAACGTAAATAGTTTATGTTTATTGCACAGTGGTTATTAGGTAAATTAAGGTATGATTGTATTATATGCCTAGCACGAATTAAGTGTAATATCTTGTGGTTTCACGATATTTGTATATTATGTGTATAAGGTTGTTCATTTATTTGTTTGTTGTGAGAGATTCTATGTACTGGAAACACATTCATTTGTTTATAATTAGAAAACAGCAATGACGTTTCGTGGACATATCGGAACATGTTAACAAGATTTTCAAGGATATATCCTAATGATTAAAATAAACCATGAAGCTTATACCAACTTAAGAGGATAATTAAAAATACTCTTTTGCTGTAGCTATATCACAACTACTGTAATTTTATTTAAATATGCAACGAATTTCGTAAGAAAATATAAGTTAAATCGGTATTTTATGTTAAAATATATTAAAATTGCGCACTATTTAGTTGAGTAGAGAACCACGGTTAAGTTCCACACGATTTGTGCGAAAGATTAGACAGGAAAATGGGATTCGCAAAACGTCGACGTGCCAAAAATCCCAATTGTTTCGCATGAAATTCGTGTAGGAACGTCATGTATAATGCCGATTCAGATAGGAAGGAGAAATTCATGTTTGGGTAATTAACAATGATATTATTTGTGCTTACGTCAGGAACCGATACAATATGTTGTATTGGGTGCAAGAGAATCCCCATGTAGGTGAAGATGTTCATTCACAAACGGACCCAGAATCACTGAGCGGTGTGCAATTCATTGCCATAAGGTAGCGGTACTTGTGTTCCTTGCAGGACATGTCAACCCGCATGCTATCTGCAGCTCTTGCAAGACGTACTCGCACCGTATCTTGATGATGCGATACTAGCATTATGTGCGAAACTTTACTTTCAGCAAGATGGTGCTTCCCCGCATTTCAGTGTTCAGAAGTGACGATGGCTTGAGACAGCATTAGCTGGACGTTGGATCGAACGGAGATGGTCTGTGGAGTGGTCCTCAACGATACCCGTACATTTCGCCCTTTGTTTTTCCTGTGGTGGTAACTCAAATGTGTTGTTTACACGACACGCCCACTATCTCTCGACGAACTGCAAAACGTCACCGTTGCTTATCGCTCCATCACGCCGGCCACGTTACGTTATGTTCAAAGTAATTTGCATCATCGCATACGCATGTGTAAAGCTCATTGTTGCTATCAATTTGAACATTTGTAGTCGTAATGGCACATGGAGGTGAACACATTGCTGACGTCGTATGTCAACACACATCACTACTACAACATTCCATAATTCATTATTTTCAAAAGTGAAAATTATTGTTTGATTGCTCGTTCAAGACACACGGAAGAGTTCTGATAAGTCTGCGCCAACATACTGCTCTGTTTGGCGTACGATATTTACCCACACAGGTGTTAGATATAATTTATATACAGGAACACAAACGTTACGTAGTATATTGACTCGTATGACTATTCAAGAAAGTTATTCTTCATCCAGTTTTATTTAACTGCGGATTTCTAACCAGATTTGTAGTTTGTATTTTAAAGACCATCACGTTGTTATTAAGGTAACGAAAACACCAAACGTAAAATTGTCTTATTGTTCACCTGCAAATTGCAAGCGTATTCTCTAGAAAATATAAGGAAACTTTAGTGTTGTACAAAGGCGGGTAGAAACACGTTATTTTGAAGTGAAGTGAGAGGGTTTTACTGCTCTTTAACAATGCGGTTTTAAGATCCGATGAGGATGATGTGAGGTGGAGTGACAACACAACATACATGTCCGAGCCGGGATGCGAACCCATGGCCTCTTGCACTGTATACTGGTGCCTAACCGACTACGATACGGAGGCCGGCACGTTTTTTAAGCTTACGTGTTTATAATTATTTAAAAAAAATAATTGTTTATAGTGTTATAAATTAAAAACTACCTTTAGCAGCAGTTTGGTTAGGAAGAATATATGTATGTCAAGAGATTTTCGTTTGAATGTGGTTAGTAAAGACAGTTAATACTCGTGGGCAATTATTTTGTATAAAAAGACTTCAGCAGGTGAACTATTTGTGCCGAGTTAATGTTTTCATGTTGAACACTACAAAATTGAAGTTGAGCGCGAATTTGTGTAGAGGTACCTCATCCATGCAAGCCTCCACACTCCCGCTGAAAGAACTGTCGCAACGTATGTCACGTGCAATGGCGGTTTATTTTCATTATCACGCCTTTTATTTTATTTATACAGGTTACTTTTGAATTTATGTCTTTTTGCGGTCCTTGAAAAATAGGAACTTCCTACTTAGCTTAAATTTCTTGTAGCAGTGGCAATGATACTCGATAATTATTGTCTTGGAGGCTTAAGTGTTTTGATTATTTGCTTTTTAGTCCCACGAAGCTCCTGGACTTCAAGATGAAATGAATGGCTTACTGCCCTACAAAGTGAGAAACATTACATTCAGCGGACAAGAATTAAGGAACATTCCTCTAGACGCCCTGCAAGTAAGTGTTGTAGACTGTTGTATGCACGTCTTCCTCTACCATTACACTTGAAAAGCATGTTCACTATTTTTATTTAGATTTACATTAAATTAAAAAGTATTCTAGTAGCGAATATATGTTACCGACATTTTTTTGCATTTACTATTTCGTTTGCTAAGTTCCCTGTAACCCAACATCTCGCAGAAAATTAACACAACACCATATCCCATAATTGTAATAAATAAATACACATGTATATATTTACGCCCATACGTGCACACACACTTATATATTAATGTCTGTTTGTTTTCGACGTAACATAATTTAGCAACATTTAGAATTTAAAAAAAATAGTTTGACATTTTTATCAAATAATTTTTTTCCGTCGTAATTTATTACTTTTGATAATATTATCAGTATTAACATCATTACTTGAATGAAATGTGGAGTGCCAAGACAAACATTTATTTATCGTAACACTTTTCATCAAAACAAATTTTAATTATCGTAATACTTTATTGCCGAACTACTAAGCTGGTGTACAAGCCGCGGGATTCTCTTTGAAGGACACATAAAAGTTTTAAAAAATTCTGCGACAGTATCTTTGTATGTCAAAACTAAGTATTATTTTAAACTATATAATTTTAGTAGTACATATATGTTAAATAGCAGACGTAGACAAATATTTTCAAACTGCATTGAGATACTTTTATCCATAGATTCTAGAAGATATCAGTAACAAGGAAAAATCAGATCTTCGTGAGCTCCGTTTGAAAAACGTCTGATATTTGATTACTCTGCCTGTGTTTCTCATTCAACATTTATACATGATCACGCCGATGTCTAGAAAACCGCTTACCTAAACCAGTTCCGTAAATATCACATTTTTATTAATATTACATGCTCATAGACACGCATAAAAGAAATATAAATTTCAGCTTACTGTTATAAAATAACATAGTAAAAGAGGTGTCGATCATCGTTCAGGCAATGAAATACAAATGATAAGGGATATTTTACTCTCAGAAGTTAGAAATATCCATTTCATCAAACAGTTTGAAAAAAATTTAATGAATAGTTATAGTAATACATTGAACAAGTTTAAAGAAATCTGTTTTTAAGATTGATTTTCAAGGACACTAAACAGCATTTCGGCTTACCGCAAAACTACAATAATATATTTTTCAATATATTTCTCGTTCAGAGATTTTATTTCTAAATAAACGAATTTAGTCCTGACCGAATGTGACTATCAACAACTGTTCATAAAAAATACCCGCAAACCAGGTGATACACATAGAAAATAAGGAAATCATTAAATATGTTTTCTTGCGAGCAAAATATATTTGATTGGTATTTCATAACATTTATGTGCATAATACTTCATTGTTGGAGACAAAATGGTGGTGTGCGTGTGTTTACTTGTAGACGTGTGAGCGAGACATGTACTTACTTGTGACCACATTAAAAGTCTATAGCAAATGATAGTCATAAAATCCCTCAATTTCACTGTTTATTTTATTTAAACGTACACGGAAAATATATTTTGTGGCAGCTACATTTTTTGATACCACTAAAATATTGTGGTCAATACAGAATTATTTTGTGGTTACTACAAAATAATTTTGCAGGGAAGACTTTATACAAAATTTTTCATTCAGTGTATAGAGAAACATAGTAATAAGTTAAGTGTCAAATGTAGTAAATTGAGTTGCTCACACCAAAATGACCCATGTAACAGTACCATTTCACTGCTGTATGATTTCAGCTCGAGACGTTTTATAAAAGTATTTATGCATTTCATCAGTTTGTCTCTCCCATATGCCTGTACAGGATCTTGAAACGTTTTTTTCCTCCGCTTTTATGGGGAACAACATTTTTGGCACCTGTTTAATTTAGCGTTTCCACTCTATTGTTTATTTAGTAGGTGTACAGAACACAGGAAGAAAATTCCATGTATATTCGACGAAATTTAGTATATTGTGACAAGGAAAATTTTGACGACTAATTTTTCATTCGTTTCTCTGCCGCTCTATGTTTGTTCACTCTGATCGTATTATCTATTGTTATTATTTGTTTTCGATATGAGTACGGCCTACTCCACACTCTCGATTAACCTGAATTCGTTTTCAGGGTACATAGTATGCGATCAATTATTTTTTTGACAGACTTCACGTCTCCTCAACAACAAGGTCGTTAAGAGAAGGAGACTGACGAATGCACACAAGGATAGGATAAGGGAGGGAATTAGTCACGATGTTTGTTGAAGAACAACCCCAGCATCAGTCTGGGGCACGGTCGTAGAAGAACAGGTCTGGACACTCGCCTATCTACCAATGTATTTTGCTTGACCCCCTTGTTGTTTGACTGTAGTTCGTCAAGTTACCGAGAATGTCGTACTTTTTGGCGCTGTAATTCGGGTGGTTGAACATTTTTTTCCATTGTTAAATTTATAAAATTAATAGAGATTGCTGGATCCTTTTCTTAAATTTGTGAGCGATGGAAGTATTTCATAGATTGAAAAATAATACGTTTTGATAAATTGTTTATCTTAGTAAGATGCAAGTGGGCGGAGTTTGAGTCCGACCGCCCTAATTGAAGCGCCAATAAAACACAATATTCTCGGTAACTTGGTGAACTACAGCCAAACAACAAGGGGGTCAAGTTTCCAGGCGAGTGTCCAGACCTGTTATTCTACGGCCGTGGTCTGGGGCGATTCCGGAAAACTATTGCAGGCTTAACTCAGGATACACGGACACGTGTTACCGTTATGCCACCTCGTTCAGCGTAATTAAGTATTCAGAATATTTCAATGTCAATATTTTGAGGGAAATACCCGCACGTCTAGAAGAGCAAACAATTTTTGGTGAACATAGGTCCGAAGACGTACTGCTTCTGTACTACATTTCACAGTACATAATATTTTCAGTGCAAAGGCGCGACGGACTGGCTCATGTACTGTAGAATGCCATTGCAGCTATTGCTGGTAGCTACCACCAGGTAGTCGTATTTGATTGGACGGCACGCCGTTCCCGATGTAGCAATCCACTGCAATCTGATTCATCCCATGTACTATGCACTGAGCGTCATTTTAGTACAGAGGCGGTGCATTTTAGTACCTATGTTCATGTAACATTTTTGATCCTGCAGACGAGAAAATAGTTTGTAAATTTACCAGACGTGCGTATAGGAGCGCTAAGAAAGTTGGTATGGTAGAATAGTTTCCCAGACATCCATGGTAGCACTCCTAAACATTTTTATAAAGCAGTCAAATGTATACTGAAGTTACCAGACTTGTATTGTAACATTTGTAACGTTTGCATATTTACAAGACGGAAGTATAGTAACTGTCTCATACTGCGTCTGGGATAATAACTTCCTAAACATTCGAGGAAGTTTTTTTACAGTGTGCAGACGAGAAAATTCTTCTCTCAATTCTTCTCTCAAAATGTTGTATAAATACAAGAGAAGGAGTATGTGTGTTCGCTTGATAACCTATTTATGAATTTTCCACTCCGTTGTAGATGAGTGTTAAACTGTATGAATGGTAAAGTTATTCTCTGTACGTTAAAGGAAGTATTCCAATGTATTTCAAAGCAAACAGCCAAATACATAGTGAAGTCACCAGACTCGTATGGCAACAATGGTAAACATTTGCTCTGTTCACTAGCTGACGAATTATAACTGCCTTATAAAGAGTATGGGTTTAAAATTTCCAAAATTGTTTAGTACTGGGGAAGCGTGGATTGGTACATGGCACGCGCTGCTAAGCGATGACTACGGGACATCCACAACTCTGAGTGGTCTGTGGAACATTACACTCGTAGGCGCAGGTGCGCTATTATAATGCCAGCAGCATACAAGCAACAAGGAACCTATTCTCTAATTATACACCTCGGTCTCCACAACACACTTTTACTAGGTGTGACCCGTAGACTCATAACGGCCCGTGTTCCAAGAATATAGGTAGGCCTAGTAGGATCTATTATATTCTATTCCATAAACTTGAAATGCTATTAACGCATATATATAAACACAATATCAACAAAAATATAGTTCTTTCTGGATTTCCTACTGTAGATTACAGTACAAATAATAATGCTAAACAGAAACTTGATGATATACTCCTTTCATATAATCTTGAATACAAACTAAAAGCATACGCACATTTCGCAACTAACACTGCCACTGCAATAAATTATGTAATTGGAGGTACCGATATG
Source organism: Medauroidea extradentata (assembly GCA_003012365.1). Lineage (NCBI taxonomy): Eukaryota > Metazoa > Arthropoda > Insecta > Phasmatodea > Phasmatidae > Medauroidea > Medauroidea extradentata. Next base: position 47,664 of record PNEQ01022898.1, read on the forward strand.
AGTATTACAGTCTTAAACACAGATCCAGGTCTAATAGTATGATGTTATAGCTAGAGCGAAAATACTTTTTGTACGCCTTTGCAAACATTGGTAGCTGTGCTTCATGGTTATTTGTAGCGTGTTCTTGCTTATTTGACTGCACAAATCACAATAATGTTATTGTGACAACATACGTCTGTTACCGCAGTAGAACCACAAACCAAGTGAGAGTTAAAAAATCCAATCCCTAATCATAAAGCAGCGGTGGAGAAGTGCACATGAGGCCGTGAAACCAAATGGTGAAAAATCTTGCCGATACAAATCATGCTTTGAAACATGGACTCGCTTCGCCGCAGCTATTTACGAAGTTTTTTTACGGTATAAGAGCGAGATGGGGCAATAGTAAAGCACTCGCCTCGCACTTGTAAGAACGTGGGTTCGATCCCTGGCCACGTTCCGGTCATCCTGATTTCAGTTTTCCAGCGTTTTCCGAAATCACTCCAAGCGAATGCTGGGATGTTACTTAAAACGGGCCCTGGTCAACTTCTCCCCCCTGCTCCAGTGTACTTGTACTAAGGCTTGTGCTGTTAAAAGGGCACGTAAATAAATGATGTGTGTGCTCAGGGAGTGCGCAGTCCACGGCTGCACGTGGCAGTGGTGAACTCGAGCATGGAGTCGCTACCACGCGCAGTCTTCCAGAACATGGGCTGGGTACGCAACCTGACTCTAGATGTGCGGCACAACCACCTGAGAGCACTTGGTAACCCCAGCACTGGCAACATGCCCGGACTGCCTCGAGCTGCCTTCCTCACTCAGCTGCGAGTAGCCGGCAACGCCTGGAGCTGTGACTGCGAGCTGGGGTGAGTCCAACTACCTTTGTATGCGTACTGTCAAATGTCAATGTTATGACTCAATATATTTCATTTGGTGAAGAAATGGCAAACCTTATCTGGATGGATCAAACTTAAGGGTTTAAATATTTTACCATACGTATTTAATTCTTCATTTTATGGTCCCAAAACAAATACCTTGAGTCGGTCAAAGTATCCACAATTGACAGTGCTGACACGGTGAAATCTTGCATAGTCGTACTATCGTCTCCCACTCATTTCCCCGTCCCATTGGCAGTTATCTTAGGTTAGTTTATAAACAGGCATGTTTTGCTGGATATACACTATTACTAGCGAATGTTATTAAGTTGCACGCGCGATTTAGCTACATTCGCTAGAAATGGCGTATATCTAGCAAAATACACCCTATTATAATACAACTACATTAAACAAGTAATTTTACATATACTTTTACCAAGGTATTTAAACGTTAAAATAATTTAATTTTTACAAAAAATTTGTTACATTGAAGACCGTTGCTAAAAATTACATAAGGTTACACGTTTTCACCTATTTAATATATGGTTTGTAGTGAAGACATACTTAACTTTTTGCAGTCAATACACAGCGATGTTTTAAGCGGGGAAAAACTTTTGTTCCAATCCAGATGAACAAATAAATACACAGTTATAGAGATGTGTGACTATACAAGTTATTATATTATATTTTTAAATAAAATTAAAAAAAAAACAGAAGTGATTGTTTTTTAGTGATATTTGAATGATTTTCTCAATGAGGGTGTATGGTAAACTGAAGAGTTTTGTTATATATACGTCATTGCTTGAGAATGTTGAGTCGCAGAAAACCCACAGTTACATAAAGTAACTTAGCCCGAGAAAATTCGATAAAGAAAACGAGGAACATACGAAGGAAGGCAGACATTGCTGTAGTCAACAAACATAAAAATAATACCGAATCTTTAGCGAGGATTTCAAAAATAGTGATTTTATCTTGGAGCAACTGAAGGCCACGAGCAGGAGTAGGGTAAGTTTTGCCAGTCATGTGACCAGTTTTTGTCGATAAACACCTTTTATTATGTTCAGCGTTTTAGGATGGCAGGAAAGGGAAACAAAACCTACATATTTTCTACACGTTAAATATTTTACTAAATCCAGCGCCCGCAGCACATTATTCACACGTTATTTGATTTCGTGTTTCATACATTTTATTCACCTCGTGCTTGTTTCTTCGATATTTTGAAAACAGTCGGTTCAGTTTCACTTCGATGAGGTTTTGGTTGCCAGTTTACATTTGTTCGCGCAAAATGGCCACTTTTGTCTGCTAACAGCTGCTCGCAAGCAGGGTAGGCAAAGAGTTGATCTACAAACTGCTCTCGGGAATATTAAGTTGTACGCGCGTTAACTTTGCCCTTGTTACCATTTACACAACCCTCGTGAGGTTTTGTAAAGGGCCACAGGCATAGGCGCTGACTACAGGGGGCAAGAGGTTCACCCCTCCCTATGATAAGATGGGAGGGGCTTCGCTCCTACTGGTATTCTAGTTACATTTAAATTAAAACCTTTCAGAGTTGCAGGAAGAAATCCGGCGCATGACAACAATGTCCAGTTTAGCTAAAATATGATGTTTGGAAATAATAACTTACGTGTTAGAACTGACAGTCACATTGCATCTTGCCCGCTACCCACCTTAAAACTATAAGTTGGTTCCTATGCCTAGAGGAGAGCGTGTGTGGTATTGTTGCAGCTGGGTGGAGATGTGGCAGCGTAAGAAGCGACAGTACCTGTGCGAAGAGAACGAGCAGAGCAACGCGTGCAGGCAGGTGGACGACGACCTGAGACTAGCACTGTGCGCCAACAGGCACAACGCCACCCTCATGGAGGTGCTCAAGTCTGAGGTGGAGTGTGGCTGGGGATCTGCCGCCGCCATCACTTCCCCTCTGCTGCCGCTCTCCCTAGCCATCCTCTCCGTGTTCGCCGCGCTGCTCTAGTCCTGCACCGAGCTGCACCCTCCTGCACTCATCCATCTCAACATACTCTACTGCTGTGAGCTGACTCTTCTACGTCTCACACAACAACGCCTTACACACGTTTCAAAATACCACTGAAACATTAAGTACATTTAAATTAGTTTAATATTTATTTGCAAAGTTGTTTGTCATAATAAGGTACAAATCTGTCATCAAACAGGGACAATATATCTAGTTTTTAGCTTATATAAAGTACACTTATATGCATATTTATATGTCGTACTAATACATGTAAAGAGTCTGTTTGTAAGTGTTATAATTATGTCGGAGTTACAAACACCACTACAATCCATAAACTACCTGACTGGATGTATCTACATAATTAAGTACTCCGTCTGAGCATGAAATGTTTCTGGAATGCTGTTACTGCCAGTTAACGTTGGCAAGATGTGTGTGTCACTTTAAACAAGCGAATTCAATACATTTACATATACATATAAATATAAATATAAATATACACACAATGCCAAATGTAAAATGAACTACCGAATACAACACTGAGCTTGAAATCGTTGAATATTTAAATTTTTATGAACTAAACATCACCAACAAAAATATATTAGTTTGGGCAGTTTATGTGTTCAAAAGTCTTGTTTCTGAGGTACCTAGGTATTGTAGTTTTTATACTTTGGAAACATAATTTTTTATATGAATGTGTATTATTTCATATGCGTGAGATAGCTTTGGCGTTGTTCCTAATGTTTACTCATGCAGACGAGTGACTACCTAATAGAAGCTTTGATATTTCATACATAACTATTTCATAGGTAAGAACTGTAGTTGTAAGTATGGTAGCCTATTCTGTGTAAACATTAGGCATACTAATGACATACTCCCAAATAATTTTTTTTAAACATTTTGTATGATTTAAAACAAGTTATTAAGTAAATTCAAAGTGCAGTGTGATACGATGACAACATATGTAGAGTAACTTAAATGTCTTTAATGCTCTTATTCTTGAAGACGTTACTTATATTATTCTGCTTTTAATTTATAGGTTTGTACAAATTACTAACTGCGTCGGTGTTAATAAAATGGCATCGCCATGTAAAATACACATTACACTACATATTTACTTATATATTACTCATAGCCTATTGGCGGTTGTCTGATATGTTATTAATAACTGTATAATAGTATTATGATATAATAATGTATACCTCAAAAAGTGTATATGTAACTTATAACAATGTTCTGCCGTATAGATAGACAATTATTAAACATATCATAGGACATTCTTTTATGCATCACAACTGTTGCAAAAATGTAAATATTGATACAATTGTAAATAGTATGATAAATTGTATATAAGCTTTACAGTGATTTTGTGTGTCATAGCGATCTTCTTCCGTTGATTTCAGGCACATATATGTATTTATATATTACACCTTGAATCATGTTGTTGCAGCCGTGTAGTATTTCACTATTCATATGTCACTTTCACTCAGCAGAGTAAACATTGTTTAGCAAAGGATGAAACTTAAAAAAAAAAAAGTGCTATTAGGTTCGGAATTATTTAAGAGACTTTCTGTTGTATAGGGACTTTTTTTGTATATAATCATGTTTCCAAAATATACGTTATTTAATTTTCAATTAAGAAATATAATTTTTGAATGTTTAAGAAATTAATGTGTTTCTATAGTAATATTTTTATGTGCAGCCCTAATATAGTTATGTGAATCAGTAACATACAGTTTTAACATGAAGTCTATGCAAGTTTCAATTTTGGCAGGCACAATTGAAACTTGTTATTTTTCTAGCGCCATATAGCGTTTTCCTCAATGTAACAAATAGTATACATCAGTTTACAATTTATTTTGTTATGCATAAAACTGGTAATTATTGAAAGCAGTAACATGTCAGTGGGTAAACAGACTCTACGACAATATTGAAAATACACTCCAAATGACTTATCTTGTCAAGTAAATATTGTTTTGTATAAACTAAGGTTTTAAGTTAATTATAAAAAATTAATCTTTTCAGTGTAAGGAATTCCAATAAAGCCAATAAAAAGTGTTTTCCAGACAGTTTAAATAAATAATATTTGGATATTTGGTATTTCTCAATTTTTTATTTTCATACTATGTTCTGAGCCAGTTAATTTCCTATTCAATGGTATAAATGTACCACAGACATCCTGTTTCTTTATTAAACCTTTCTTTCACGTGAAATATAATTTTTTATTTTGACGATATTATAATTTAGTAAATATGTGTACTGTAAAATATTTCGTACAAACATAGATCATCTCACAAATGATGTATAATAATCATTGTTATATTATAATATAACAATAATTTTTAGATACTGGTTTGAGTCACCAAGCATTACCTAGTGTCAGCAGAATCTAAGGGGCATTAAAACACAGGGTATACCAACTGCTTTCCGCCGCATATTAATTTTAAATCTAGAAGCTGTTTAGCGAAACCGATAACCAAAAAAATATGTTTTATTTGTTCACATGTCAAGCTGAGCCCTGACAAGCTCGATTTCGTAACGTACTTACCACGTTGACAAGAGGGTGGTAATTACACATGTGAAAAAACAACTAATATATCCGGCTGAATTTATGCGAATGTGCTGCACTTACACACTAAAACACAAACACAACGAAATCGCAAATAATTTGAAAAGCATTTAACTGTGTTCTTTTGCAATCTACGCATGTTTTTTAAGAAACTGCTTTCGTCCACGAACAAAGAGTGGGTGAAAATAACTCCATGTGAAAAAACCAGAGAATATATACTTCGATGGCCAAATGTTGTAGTGGCTAGTAACGTTGCGCAAATCTAAGACCCCAAAAACAAAATTAAAAATAAATAAAAGCTTATTTGGAAATTCAGATGATGCTCTTGGGAAACTAAGAGGAAATAAATTAAGAAACCGAAGTAAAAAAAAAATGTATCTAGTTCACGGTCGTAGAAGTACAGGTCTGGACACTCGCCTATCTAACAATGTATTTTGCTTGACCCCCTTGTTGTTTGGCTGTAGTTCGTCAAGTTATCGAGAATGTCGTACTTTTTGGCGCTGTAATTCGGGCGGTCGGACTCAAACTCCGCCCACTTTTTTCTATTGTTGAATTTATAAAGTAAATAAAGATTGCTGTAGCCTTTTCTTAAATTTATGAGCGAAGAAAGTATTTCATAAATTGATAAAAATACATTTTGATAAATTTTTTACCATAGTGGAAAGGAAGTGGGCGGAGTTTAGTCCGACCGCCCTGACATCAGCGCCAATAAAACACAATATTCTCGGTAACTTGGTGAACTACAGCCAAACAACAAGGGGGTCAAATATCCAGGTGAGTGTCGAGACCTGTTCTTCTACGGCCGTGATCTAGTTCCATTACTGTCACTTTTCTCTTGTCTAGTCCATAGAAGCAAACTACATTCGTAAAAGTTTGAACAGTTTTTACTAGAATAGAGGCTAAATTATAAAAGACGCGTAGAAAGATGACACCAGCGTATTCGGACAAACAACGACCTTCTTTGGTTTCAAAGTCTACTTGCGTATTTGTGCTAAATTCTAAACACACAATAGGAAGGCGACTTTGAAAATGAAATGTGTGTTTCGACACTTCAACTCGTTACTTCATATTCATACAGGTCGTTCGGAACCCGTTACAGGAAGCTATGCAATGATTCACCTTGCGCGACCAAATTCTGCACCACCCGTAGTTTAAGTTTGTCACAAAACATTGGTATTGACTTAATTAATAATTAAATGTAATCATTATCGTTCATAGAAACTTCTAATATTTTTATTTGCCTACTTTACGAAGGAAAACGTAGACTTATGAGATCATCTTTCTGTCTGTGTGTGTTATGTGTGTGGTGTGTGTGTATGTCCGCGAATGTGTGTGCTCCTAAAAACTTTTGAACCAGTGGACCGAATTTCATCAAACTTTGTACACATATAGTACTTTGAAATCTGACTTGACTGTTACATGTTTCAACTATGCCATGTTCATATTTTTAGAATGGCGGCCATTTCACATTTTTCGATCAAACTAGATATCTAAGGAACTGCACTTTAGAATTTCATCAAATTGGTGCACGATACGCTACATACAAAGTTGACTCAACTTATGTATATTTCGTTCAACCTCGGTGTATGTTTTCAAAATGGTGGCCATTTTTTTATTTTTAGCATAGTATCACATATCTAAGGAAATATTTTTCAGAATTCCACCAATCTTGGTTTACATATATACTATATGCAAAGCTGACTTGAATATTGTGTATTTAGTTAATCCTGTGTTCATATTTTCAAAATGGCGGCCAATGTTACATTTTTAGCAAAGTATCTATCACATATCTTAGAAAATGTTATTCAGAATTTCACCAAACTTGGGACACATATACAACATACAAGACTGGGTTAAATATTGTGAATTTTGTTTATCCTATGTTCATATTTTCAAAATGCGGCCATATTTATATTTTTAGCATAGTATCACTTATCTTAAAAATACTTTCCAGAACTTTACCAAACTTGGTAAACATATACTACATATAAAGCTGACTTTACTGTTGTGTATTTCGTTTTGTCTGTGTTCAGAATTTTAAAATGGGGCAATTTTTATATTTTTATTATAGTACTACATATCTCAGGCAATATTTTTCAGAACTTCACCAAACTTGGTACACATATACGAAACACAAAGCTGACTTGACTTTTGTGTATTTCGTTTATTCTCTGTTAATTTTATCGAAATGGCGTCTATTTTCTTAATTTCAGCGTAGTATTACGTACCTTAGGAAATATTTTTCAGAATTTTATCAAACTTGGTACACATATAGGCCTACTACATACACAGCTGACTTAAATATTGGGAATCCCGTTTATACTGTCTTCATATTTATATTTTTAGCACAGTAATACACATCTTGGTATATGTGTATATATATATATATATATATATATATATATATATAATTTCCAGAATTTCATAAAACTTCGTACACATATACTGCATAGAAACCTGACTTGACTTTTGTAAATTTCGTACATCCATTTGTAATATTTTGAAAACCGTGGCTATTTTAGCTAAATTTATGATGAAAAGACATCTCAGAAAAATTTTCTCAATTTATTAAACTGGTTACTCGCATATTACTTAGCAAGTTGACTTATCTTTAGTATATATTGTGTATCATACGTTTAAATCAATATTAGCATTTAATATCCCTAGATTACGTAAACGACTTAAACATGCAGGGATAATTTGCACTCACTTTGAAGAAAGTATGCTTATCAATTATGCTGGTAATTTTTATTTAATCCCGTGACGACAAAAAAAAACACGCGAGTGATTTCGCCTTCACTGCATGCTTTCACTAGCTTCCTGAAGGTTACCGCACGTTAATTTCAGCTTCTTATAGGCGACAAATTTGTAAAGAAAATGTTTCCGTTAGTACTTTGCAATCATTTAAAATGAATAGATTATCTTCTGTTGTATAGGTATTGGCTTTATAGGATCAAAATATTTTTTGTAAGACCACTTCCAAATCTGAAAATGTTTTTAGTATGTTTTACTGATAACTTACAATTAGAGCATAGTCTATTGATACACCGTCCAACTGTATGAAGAGATATTCGTGATGAATTGGTTCATAGCTTACATAACATAATAATAATATTTTGTTTAGGCGATCTACTGCAGAGTGAGCTTTATTTAAAGCAGTGGCTTATTTTCATTTGTGTTTTACCGCCACTTGTTCGTATCAGAACTACTACGTCGCTAATAAACACAGTGTACTGTATACATTTCACATTCACAAAGTTTAACGACAGAATAAACAATGAAACGTACTTTTTTGTAGTTACGGCACGCCTGTTGGGAGGTCCTTCAGAAATGTTTACTTTACCATGAACAACCCACACATAGTCTTGGGGAAAGAAATCCTACTGAAATCTCACAGGAAGGTTATTTTGGACAACTGATCTAATCGACAACAAGACGGGAGGTAGACAAAAAAGTAATTTCCCTCGCAGGTAAGTTTTAATTGGCGTGTGCAGGCGGTGGCTGGGAGAGTTGTGTGCGCTTGGCGATGGCAACGCTTGGTTGACAACGTGCCGCTGAAGGTCGTGGGAAGTTCTCCTGGCGTGGCGCACCATGGAAGACCCCTCCCTGCCTGCCTGAAGAAGCTCTGTAACACTTCGATTGTCCTTCGCGATAACGTGAGAACCAGGCCTGCTTCCTTTCCCCTTCCTTCTTCCACTGCCTCAAAGAGCGGGCCAAGCCATTGTGTATACAGTAGCTTTATCCCCCCCTCCCCCCAAGTACATGCGTACGAAACATCCGTTGCCTCCTGAAGACACCGTCGCGTCGGCGTGAGCACGTGTTTCTTCCGGCCAGTCTCGAGAAATGGACGAGGTTGAACGAGCAGCAAGAGACGGGATAACCAGGAAAAAATTCTCCAATTCCACACTGGGAATATTCTAAAACCTTGTGTGGGAAACCTAGGTTCCCAACATATGTGGAAATTTCCACACGGCTGTGTATTCGCTAAATAAAAGACTAAGAACTGTTTTGCTTCCGCGTGATGTAACATTGTCATAGAGGGCCTACGTCGAAATGTAATGAAAAATGTCATTACCAGTTGTGTAACTTTCCTTTTCACGTGTGGAGTAATTTCCGCGTGTGTAGATGTAATTAGCTTCTATTACATGTAGAGTAAACTTACCTAAACTTTTACGGTACACTTTAGCGTCCTTAACATTACTCTATAGGTAGAGACAACTGAATTTCGTGCGCAATCTTGATTTCACTAACTTGCATGTAATTCGGAAGATCTGACTTATTATTGTATCTTATCTTTGTTAGAAGAAGTTTTCATTTGTCGGAGTAGTCAGGAATAACTGTGGCACGAAACGTCTGTACTTCGCAGTCAGACTTCGAAGATAAGTAAGAACTGTAACCCACGCACTGAATTGGATCTCAGCTAAAGTGTTTTGGAACACAACCGGCAATAACATTTATTTTCTCGCGAAATTCGAGTGTCCCTATCTGTAGGTCATTCGTGGCAAAGCGAGTCTGTTTAAAGATACTCTCAACATGCATGATAACCAAGAGGTAAAGGTTGTTCGGAAGAAAGTGAGCATTTTCAAACCTTAGCTATTTTTTTCTTTCATATAATTTACAGTTCCCTCCCACTTCTTAATATACGCAAATAATTCTAAGTAACAGAGAGTATAGATTGTACGGTATTCAAAAGTAATCATCTGATGCCAGAATTAATATTATTTTTAAAATTATTATTCTAGACAGTATAATAGTGCTCACTTTATCTCGAACCATCTATAGATAGGTACCACTGACTTTCGCTTAAATATTTTTGCACCAGCTTATTTCAATGCCGTACGTGCACACCTGCAGATCTGTTCTTGGTCAATAATATGTTATTTTTAACTCTCTGAGTCAAGGGGTTTTACCTGGTAGTCAGAGACGTGTGGTGTCGCAGTAACTCAGTTCTTATTGGCTGACCCAAAGATACGCTGCCAATAACCACGAAGCAAAGCTGCGGATGTGCACGCGAGGCATTAAAACAAAGTGGCGTAAAAATATTTTCGCGAATATCAGGGGTCAATACCAGTAGGTTTAAGTAAGTTGAACTGCGGTCACAGGCGTTAACTTATGAGAGCAATACTATGCGTACAGTGTATGCATTGGTAAAACGGCTATATTAATAAATGACAAATGTACGCAAACGAGCTAAAATGAAAAACAAAGCATATCTTTCAAAAATTATTACTACTTTGAACGGTCAATTTAATACTTTCCACTTAAATTTCCACTTTGTAAGAACAAGAAATCAAATCAAACACCAGAGCGTTGGTAACCTTGTGACTTCAAACTGAGACAACCATGTGTTCTTTTTCGAAGCGTTTTTTATAAGACCAGAGTTACGAAGCCGCTAATAAAACTTAACTGTATTATTCCTTTGTTACGTTTTTAATTATTAGGCTTTTACTACTGTAATTTCGCGTATCCAACAAGTTTTATCTAGAGTGAATCAATTCATCTTTAGTAACAATTTACTGATTTATCAATCCGCAGGTTTTGCCGTCACTATATTTTTAATAAATTTTTTAAATAGCATTTTGTCAAGTACCAATAAATGCGTATTATTGTACGCGTAAGGGTATGGCTTGAAGAAAGTCAACCAATATCATTGTTAGTATTATAAATTACAATCAAAATAGACCTAAGATAATAATATTAGCTGTTTCTTAAATCATATGTGAGTCATACACAGATAAACCTGAAATGCAGAATTCCTTCTGGCAACAAGGAAAGAAAAATAGATCTTAAAAGTACTCACAGTTAAAATAACTTACATACTGTGAATTTAAAAAAATAAAAAGTATTTAAGGCGTGCAATAAAATAATAAAATAACATTTTTATTTCATTTTCTTGAATTAAAATTATCTCTCATTACCTTGCTGTCAACGTGAAGTAAATCCAATTATTCTTACATTATTTTGAATGAATATTTTTGGACTAGCTGAATCGGTGATTCTAAAACAATTGATAAATTTCGAATTTTTTTTTTTAATGAGTTACTTCTTAGGCCTGAATGGTTTGCCCGAATTTGAGTGTTAATTTTTTTTTGTACATGAACAGGAAGTTATCTTACTATATTTTAGTCAATATCTTGAAAACTAACTTTCCGTTATTTAAGTTAATCAGAAAAATAGTTTTCTAAAATGTAACGTTTATCCGTAAATTGTATTATGGCATTTACAATATGAAAGGATACAGTCATTACATGGAATTATAATTTATAAGGTTTTTGTTACCTCACATTTAATGTATTAATCCACGACCAGCAGTGAGCTAAGTTGTGTGATCTACTGAAATCCACCAAATATGAATCGTATAAATCCTAACAAATTCTCGAATTTCCAAAGTGTAACGTTCGAGCAATCGATATCAAGTGGGGTACACATGTTACTAGAGTTCATGTATTACAGCTAAAATCATGTAACATCCATTAGCATTAGCTTTATGAATGTGTAACTCAGCGGATACTACCCGGAACATCCTTGGAGACCGGCTGAATGGATGCAGTTTACTGGCAGTCGTAACTGAGATTTATGGAAAGTATTTGCGAAACAACTCTGCGCATCGCTTAACGACACATCTTCCATGATAACCAACACCCGAGAGTGTCTTCACGTCGCCACTGAGTTCATAATCGACAATTTTCATCTGGTAATGACTGAAGCATTTGGTAGCATTAAGCAGCCTTTCTTACGTTATACAACTAGATTTAAAACAGAAGAATGCTACAGACTGGTGAGTCCGTTAACGGAATTGTGGGGAAGCTACTGAAAATAATTTTATATCGCATGTCAAATCAGCGAATTTCTATATCACATGTTGTTACTGTTGCTCTATAAATTTTAAATTTTTAAATTATATTAATTGTACTTTAATTGCTAGCAAGATCATTAGAGAGGGTTACAGACAATTTTACACAAGGACATGAACTAGGAATGAATTCTATCATGGCTTCTTTAATGTAAGGAACAATCCCAGTATTCTCCGGACGGAGCGATTTCGGGGAACCATTGAAAACTAAATCAGTATGCGCGGAACCGGGATCGAACCCAGATGCTTCCGAATATGAGATAAACGTGTTACCTATGCGCCACCTCTCTTAGTATGCAGTAACGATTTCATAGTTTCTCGAGTGGCAATAATGGGCGGCATTTCAGATAGCTGTAGGGTGTTCTGAGGCTGTTCCTGTTTCTCATTACATCATATTCTAGCCTTCATCCGTTTGTGAGTAACATTTTAAATTACAGGAAAGCGGCTTTATATGAGCCACACCCGAAATTGCGGTCACTTAGACTTTCCTTCACGCAACCATTCTCTTTCCTATTCAGAATGCATCTAAAGATAGACGTATACTATGTGATTATCACCTTGCTGTAGTGAAATACTCTTACATCCCGCTAGCCACTATATCGTGAGTTAGAATGATGCAATCATGATCCGCATACCACGCACACCACAATAGATTGACCAAAGTTCAGAGTGACGATGTTGCTCAATAATGTTTTCACAAAAGCGACTCGCTCAATCTGTCAACTCTGAAATGGTTGCCTACTATGAATTACGTCGACACCGCATACTACAACTAGTTAGTATACATTTTTAGACGTTATACTTCTGAATATAGTAACTGACTGCAACCACACTGAAAATGGTAGTAAATAACCAGTAAAACGGGAATATACGACAAAACGATCAGGAAACATTAGTTCTAAGTGTATCCAGCATGACCTAAAGTAAATATTACTACGTGTTATTTGCATTGACGCAGCGCAGTTCTGGTGCAGATTAAGTAAAACGGGCACCTCTAGCCTCAGTTGGAACTTCATACACCACCACGTATTTCAGTTGTGCATGCGTGAACAAAGCAAATGTACTTGCACCGAAGTATTTGATAGGCGCATATTCACAATAATTTTCTACCCATCATGTGACCTTTGTACTTTGATACTGCGTATTTAATCCTACTACAGCGCAATCAGACGCAACGTAGGTGCACATGTTGAGTTTCTCCCATAAACAAGTATATTTAATCGGCCCCAGATCATTCGAATACCGAACAATTCAGCAATTTTTTTCCTTTTAACTTAAGGGTGCTGACAATCTTAGAGCCATGCCAAGGTTAAGGATACAGATTCAGATGTCGAATTATTATTGATGGTGCTCTCTATTTTAATAATATTGCTTCCGGACAAAAATATTTTCTGCTTCGAGAAGAGGATGAAATTGCTGCAGAACTAAAATATAAGAATACATTACGGTACAATGTTTTCAAGTATTTTTGATAATGGAAATACTTAGTTTTTTATAGTTCTCAGTTTAATTACAAACGCCCTAAAATATACTTATAGTAATGTGGGCCGCATAGAGATGAAAAAAAAAAAAAGTAATTGGTGGCATATCTGTAAGTTCGACAGGTACTGAACCTCATCGAATACAATTATAGGCAGTTCGGAATAAAGTGAGCACTCGAAAAAGCCCTGCTAAAGATCTATTTCCAGCCAATTCGTACCTTTCCGCGTGTAACGGCTAACGACGGGAAAAGTCTAACCTCCTGGGACACGTCACTTTATGTTTGCGCGTGTAAGATAAATTGTTCAGTCGATACGTACATATATAGTTTGATAAAAAATAAGTTTATTAATTATATAAAATACAATTATATCGCTGTCGGTTGATTTTGTTTCAGTATTGTTGTATTTATATACGAATAAACACGGAACTATGTTGTGTTATTTCGTTGCCAACCATACAAACAGTAAAGTGACTATCGGTAATGTTGAATTGTATGTAGTAACAGCTAGTGATATTTTTCAAAGGTTAAATATTTAGTGTTCACTTTATTCCGAACGGCCTATAACATGTTAATCCATACCCTTTCTCACATCACACTTAAGGGGGCCGTCTACCTCATACTTCAAGTACGTTGCAGTGTGTTCGTAACCAGGTTTTCTTCTATGAAACAAATCCATGTGTTCCCATTGTGCCAACATACGGAAAGATAACACACTTCAGACAAGGTCGGAACCTCGTTGTTAAGACGCTACGCTCCTTAAAGGCGCGGTTCACCTCAATTTTCAACGTCTTTTTTTTTTTTTTTTTTTATATTTGTACCAGATATTTTTTCTTACTTTAGACATAAATTGTGACTAAATCTTCCTCTTAGAAAATTGTTGTATCTCTCATAGTTTTCGCGTAATGAGTCGTAAACTTCAAAATTTGTACTTTACGGTTTTATGTACGCCACCAAAACCATCTGTAATATCTAACAGAAAAAAATTCACTGTGTATAACACTGTTGTAGGCTATAAAATGACACATATAAAAACAAAAAATTAAATATTTTGTATTTAATAAAAAATGCTGAATTTTGAAATGAAAATTTAAAAATTTTCAAAAATGTTTAAAAATACAAAAATGTATTTTTTTTATATATAGTTCAAATAATAGCCTATAACATTGTTTTACAATGTGAATTTTTTCGGTTTGGAATGTCGATTGGTTTTAGGGGCGTACATAAAACCGTAAAGTCGAAATTTTGATGTTTACAACTCATTATGCAAAAACTATGAGAGATACAACAATTTTCTAAGAGGAAGATTTAGTCACAATTTATGTTTGAAATATGAAAAGAAGTATCTGGTACAAATATATATATATATATATATATATATATAAAAAAAGACGTTGAAAACTTAGGTGAACTGCGCCCTTAAGGACTTGTTCCTGAGTTTTATCAGACTGGTAACAATTATTCAAATATTTTTTAACCAAAAGATTTGATAAAAATTGAGTCAATGTGCAGTAACACGATTCACAATACTATGGGTGCGTTTTTTAAAAATAATGTACCATTCTTCAGAAAAAAAATATATTTTGCTTCATGTGTGCTTATTTTCACGACAAAAAAAAACGTGGTATTTTAGGTGATGAAAACTAAAAAACCGTTCTGTACAATTATACAAAAAAATTCAGCTTCAAATTATAACATATAAGTGGTAAAACTGTGGAGCAAAATTTTGGTATGAGTATTAGGTAGCAATAAAAATAATATTTTCGAAATCACTGCAAAACTCGGTAACAATACTTAAAAAAATAACTGTTTCTAAGCCCTCAAAAATAGCTAAAAACGGCCTTTTCTGACTGCCGTTCTTAAAAACGTACTAACCGGATGAAAAAGTGTTAGTTTTATAGACGTTACTTCTGAGTACATTTTCCTCTTATAAAATAAAAAAAAGTTAGCTCAGCCAGTTTTCCCATAATGGCATTTCAAAGTCGAAATTTGCATGTTTTTGGTTCATACATCCCCCGAAAACCAATTAACATTATGAAACTAAATAATTGACAGTGAAATTTTTTGTTCCGATCTAGGGCTTTAAGCATGTCAAAAACCATTCAAACAGTGTTTTGTATTTTTAAAAAATTTCTGAATTTTGAAATTTTTCGGCTACTTTTCGGACATTTTTTTAATTACAAAAAAATATTTTGCATTGGATTTTTATATAGGCCTACCTAAAGCCCTAGCCTGTGACATGTATTTTACTGCAAATTTCTTCGTTTAATTTTGTTGGTTGGTTTTCGAGG
This sequence comes from Medauroidea extradentata, assembly GCA_003012365.1. Classification (NCBI taxonomy): domain Eukaryota; kingdom Metazoa; phylum Arthropoda; class Insecta; order Phasmatodea; family Phasmatidae; genus Medauroidea; species Medauroidea extradentata. The sequence continues at coordinate 63,671 of PNEQ01022898.1, forward strand.
TGTGTATAAACTAAAAACATACAAAGTTTGACTTTGAAATGACATTATGGGAAAACTGGCTGAGCTAAAATATTTTTATAAAAGGAAAATGTACTCCCAGGTAACGTCTATAAAACTAACAATGTTTCAATCAAATATAAAATTATGATATTTTCTCCACTTTGAACGCCCGTAACATCTTCCGCAGTTACTGGTCTCGAACACGCAAAGGATGTCCACACGAGCGGCAACCTTTAGTGGTCAGTTAAAAGTAATTAAAACGGGACTTTAAAAACTCACATTTCATCTCCACTTTCGAACCATCAGTCGCTAAATGTGCGTGTTATTTAGTTACGTGTAGTAAATGTATGGTCGCATGCAATATTACGAATGAAACATTCTTTCTATTCTGAACATTGGTATTTACTCGTATGGCTTCTGGCAACGTTCTTCAGTTGAAAGCGTTGCAAGAGTTTGTCTTTAAATTACTGCCCATTAGTGAGTTATACGCCTATATCAGGAACAAAGGATAGAACATTCGCCATCTGCCCAGGCAATCCGAGATTGATTCCCTGCAGGGATGGGCCCTTATTCAAAAAATATTTTGCTAACTTGTTTTGTGGTCTGTTTGTTTAAAGGAATACATTGTAATAATATAGTACCGAAACAATGTATTAACATATGTTTTTTTTAACTCGCTTTTTTGTCAGTCTATCCGGTACAAATTTTGCAATCAATTATAAACTAACTTCCCGATGAGCTGGAGTCTTGAAACTTTAAACAATAGCACGAAAGAAAAACAAAATTATCTTTATGTATCAGCACACGAGGATAACTGGCCTCTAAAAAGTGGATTATAATATTATCATTGCCGTTCTTTAAGTTCGCTACTTTTAATTTGCAACCTATTGAAACCAACCACAATAACAAATGCTGTTTTTAGTACAAACTAGGGCTGTTTTTCATTCGACCAGCTACATTCCAGTTTTACTTATTTGTTTTTGTTAATTCTCCTAACCCTACTCTTCCCTATATTATAGGTAAGGTTAATTCTACTACAGGTTAGAAAGAAAACACGTTTTCTTACGGGAAAATTTTTGCCACTAGTTTCGCTTCAATCGCTAATATATCAGATAAATACGAAACCGTAGTAAAATTAAATTTAAATAAACTTGGAAATGATAGATGTCTTTTAATTTAATTTTAAAGTGAAAAGAAACGACTTCGCGTTTTAAATTATTAACTTAATGTAACTTACAATTCAGAAAATCTCTGTGATTGGTCAGTTTTCGTAAGAGCCAAATTTAGTCACATTTTGTGTCTTAAATAAGAAAAAATATATAGTACAAATAAAAAATAAAACCATTGTGATGAAAATTGAAGTAGTCGCGCCCTTAAGTGTGTTCCAAGTGCGATAAAATCATAATTTTATATTTGTATTACATAGTGTTTGTTTTGTAGGCGATACTTATGAGTACAGTTTCCTCTTACGAAACTATTTTACCTCTCATAGTTTTCTCATAATGGTGCGTCAAAGTCAAATTTGCCATGCAAATAATAAAAACCAATTGACTTGCGTAAGGGAAACAATTTACAGTGAAATAACATGCTACGGACTACGTAATAAAACATTTTTGAACAATACCGTGAGCAATTATTCAACTTTTTTCTTGCCATTTTGCGATTTTTTTACAAATTGCAAAATATTACGTTATGGTCTTTTTAATACTTTTTTTTATAGTTCATGGGATGTAATATCACAGTGAATTATTTTATTCAAGTAGGTCAGTTGGTTTTCACTATTTGCATGGCAACAGAATAAGCAAATTTTGAATTTTGGCGCACCGTTATGAGAAACTATGAAAGCTAAAATTGCTTCGTAAGAGGAAACTGTACCCTCAAGTATTGTCTACAAAACTAACACTATTTCATAAAGATATAAAATTATGATTTCATCGCACTTGAACACCCTTAAGATGTGAGCACTACATTATATTTTTTAATAGTATGAAGTAAAGACCAACGCACGCCTCTCGCTTTGCACTTTACTTATTCAGGTAATATTTTCGGAGTTATAGCAGTCTAAATACCCGATATTCGCCATTTTGAGAGACCCGAAAATCATGTTTCTAACAAACGTACTAAATTTTTGAAAGTATAGAAGCATAGTCTCAAGTGTGTCTTATTTTCGTAGATAAACATAATATGAATAAGTTAAGCGGTTTCACGTAAAAAAAAATACGCGTGACACACTGCAACGCCATCCATGCGCCAGTCGATGAGTACTCTAAAAGTCGAAACCCAAATAATCAGTAGAGATAACGGTATATCGCAAAAATGTTTTGGGCCAACATACCCTTGGAAACGCTATAGTTTCTTGCAACATATATGATTGGCTGAAGTATGTCTGACACAATGTAGCTGTCTGCAGACCAGGATTCTTACTGGCTCAGTCAAATAGGGCAACAGCTCCACATAAAAGAGAAAGCCCGTAATAATCCAATAAGCTGAACGTGTGTTGAAATCCAGCAAACAGTCAAGTTTTCCCGCGATAAACCATCATCTGATAATCAGTACCGGCCAGCGCGGGCGCACCAAGGAGGATGTATAGATACATCTGGAGAGGACATGGCGTGGTCAGGATGAAGCCGGCCGGGGCGGAAGAAGGGGTGAAAACGGAGAGGACAAGAGCGTATTCTTGCTCAAACGAAGTGGTCTGCGAGCCGCGCGCAAGGGGATCGTGCGAGTTTCTTGGCTTTACAATTGTTGTTACGGGTGCAATATCTTTGGGAATTGAAACCGATAGGAAGACTATTACTCGTGATTTTTCGCATACATTATTAGAATGATTGTCAAAATAAAATATTCTCTGAAGACAGCATTAATCCCACTTTTTTATTATATTATTACTAAAAATATTAACAGGTTATCAAAACAATCAAAATTATTACACTTAACCACAAACTCTGATAGGCGGAGCATTACAGCACGACCACCTAAGTTACCATATAGTAAAAAAAAATATCGCCAAATAATAGCTTGATATATGTAACGCCACATTTGCAGAACATTCTTAGTCCGGCAAAGAAAGCAAGTAACTAATGTGAGTAAATTTTGTGTCTTTCGCGCCATTGTGGTATTCTTTACATACCCAACTTATTTCATTATTTCCATTCTTGTAACTTTGTTTTGTCCACTATCGAGCTCTAATTTATTTCACGAGCATTTTAGTAATTAATTCCTTAGTTCAACAAGGAGAACATTTTGATATATTTTGAATTGCATTTGTTAAATTCATATATTAATTTGTTTTGCCTTTACGCCACTTTTTGTTCACCTACTAATTAGTTGCTCATTTTCAATCGATTATTTTTGGAATGCAGATTTGATTTTTCATCATTTCCTTAGTTGTTTTGTTAGGACAGGGTAAATGTATTTGACTATTCGTCAAACGTCCCTAAAATTTTTATTTTGAAGTCAACGTCACCAAAATTATGCCAGCTAAACTTTGAATATTATTAGTCATGTCAGTCAACAGTACCAAGTCGTAAATGATGTGTTCAATCCGTACGATTCCAAAAAAATGTATGTAGGCATTGGTTAATAGAAAATAATGTAAATAATTTTGAAGTGAAAGTCAGTTGCCCTTAGAAATGTTATGCGTACATTGAGAAAAAGAGTTTGTTGGTGCAAACAAAATTTGTTTGAATCAACCAAATCATATGTTTATATAGGGGCAATGAAATATTTGTTTGCTCGTACCAAATTATTTTGTTCCCTTGATTAGTTTGAGGCAAACAGCTGTATTCTGTTAGCTGTACCAAAGACTTTGTTGGTGATAAAAATATTTCGTTGGACATATCAAACACACATACAATATTTTAAGAACTAAAAAGAATAATTTTTTGTAAACTTAAAAAAATTGGAAACGCTAAGATCTAAAAAAAAAATACATATGGAATGGCCGGGATTTGATCCAATACCCGTTATTTACGTCACTGTATTCATAACCTATCCAATGAATAATTTGGTCGAGGGAAACAATTAAATTAGTTTGGAGGACTCGATGCTTGGTCTTACCAACAAAATATTGTTTAGCTGAAGGAAACATCACGCAAACAAGTATATTTAGTTTAATGAAACAAATCTTTTCTCAGAGTTGCAGAGTTTATAGCTCTTAACAAATTCCTGGATGAATTATATATATATACACACACACACATATACTAGCAGTCCCCCGCGGCTTTGCTCGCGAGTTTTATTCGCAACTACTGGTAATATTTACTTTAATTGAACAACCTATTCGTACTCAATATTGGTACTTCAGTCATCAAATGTTAGAATGCCCAAGCGGCTAGTTCTGCAGCAGGATAAGTAGCTATAGCTGTCCACGCGAAAAGCAGTCTTAAATTTGTCCCTGACATTAACGGCGACATCGCCTGGGCCTTATTTATAGCCCTGCCAATTTGACGCTGTGGGGTAGTTACAGACACCTAAGGTAAGAGGTTAATCGAATGAAAAACATCTTATTTCTCCTGTGTACATCCATTGGTGACGGTGCCCTCAATTACATATTTTCAACATATCTACTGGAACTGTATTGCTATTACAAAGTTTCAGTAGGTAAAGGTTTCACGGAAACGTATTTAGTACAGCAAACTTAATATTAGTGAGATAATATATCGTCGTTTTACTGCCAAAAGTGACCCAGTCAAAATGAGATAAAATGATAAAAATGCTAGGAATATGTATGTATTGTTCACGAACAATTATCCAAGTTTTAAGTATATTCGTCATTTCGTACTGTTGCGTCACAGTATAGAAACGTACAACATTTTTGTTAATATCTACAATTTAATAGTGTTTTTAAACAAAATAACATTAATAACTTAATCACTTATGGCAGTATACCGACGATATGTCAGCTGATGTTGTAGAGGAACCTAAAAGGAAAGCGAACTGCAATTTTACCCCTTTGAAACGACACATGTAAATTGAACTAATTCGATCTGCCTTGTAGTTATTGTTTGTCAAAATTGAACGTTCGCACGTAGCTTTTAACGGAATTCGAGCCCAGAACATGCCGGAATTCAGACCTGAGTAACAAACAACTGCGTCACGTAACGTCGAAATAATTCATGAAAATAAAATTTTATTAAAAAAAATAAAATATCTGTGTCCTGGGCTCATAGAGGTTGTACAACACCACGTCTCGATAGGTTACTGTAGAGTGAAACTCCTGCATAGGTTGTTTCTCGCTGCTCGTTCCTGCTTTTCGGATCATCTGCCTTGAATATTGACCAACTTAGTTTCATTCTTAATAATCACGTTTCTTACAAAGAAAAAAATTACATACATATTTTTTAAAATATTTACGTAAGCATCACTCTGACGCGAACAACACCTCAATATCGCTAATGGTTAGGTAGATATCGTGGGTTGAATGAAAAAAAAAATTATGCTTTTTCACCCTTTTAGGTGTCGAATTTCGAAATATTTTAAACTTACATCTTAGACATTTGTATAAGTATCCAACTGAAGTGTAAATCACATCGCTAGCCCGTTCAGTCGTATCAAAATAAATCATTCACTAAAAAAACACATATCAGCCCTGCACAGTATTGAGAACTCGAATTTCGAAAAATCTGAAAACCGTTTTGCGATAATTTCTGTAATCATCATCCTGAAACAAAAATTAATTGTATATCTCAACGGGTTCGATAGATATCGAGGATTTATCTAAAACACATTCAAGGTCTTTTCACCAACTAAGAGAGTAAATTTCGAAAAACCCTTGAATCACGTTTTAGAATACTTTATTGGTATCTCGTGGACGTAAAAAACACAACATTAGCCGCTGGGTTCAAGATATATCGACGATTATTTGAAAACTCTTTTCACCACTTTTCACCCCTTTTCACGTCCTTAGGTGGCGAATTTAGAAAATTCCTGAAATCACTTTTTAGGTATTTAAATAAGCATCAATCCTAAATAAAAATCACGTCGATGTATAAAAAGCTATGGGATCGATATATATCGAATGTGAGTCGAAAACTCATATTACCCCTTTTTTAACCAGTTTAGGGCCTAATTCGGAAAATATATTTTAAATGGTACTTTGAATATTTACAAAAGCACCAATTTAAAGCAAAGAGCACTTCGATATCTCGATTTATTCGATAGATATGGAAGAATAATCGAAAACACATTTCACGTATTTTCACCCCTTTAAATAAAGAATTTCGAAACGTCTTTGAGTCATGCCATAGACATTTGAAAAAATAACCAATTAAAGTTAAAATCACGACGATAGCCAATTGTGTTACAAAGATATAGACGATTCATAAAAAACACATTTTGCCCCTTTTTACTGTCTGGGGGTCGAATTAAAAAAATAACCTAAAACTACTTTTTAGGTATTTACGTAAGCAATGTTTTGAAGTGAATATCAACTCTCTATCCCGAAGGGTTCGATAGATGTCGATAGTTGATTGGAAACACATTTAAGGTCTTTTCAGCTCCTTAAAAGTTGAACTTCGAAAAATCCTTAAATTGGCTAATATGCATTTTTACGAGTGTCCTATTAAAGTAAAAATCACGATGATTGGCCGTCGGGTTCGAGCTCTATCGACGTTTCTTCGGAAACACATTTCACCCCTTTTCACCCCCTTAGAGGTCGAATTTCGAAAAATTCCTTCTTAGTGCTCGCCTACGACCTGAAGGGAACCCCCACAAAAAAATTTCACGATTCTAGGTCCAGTGGTTTGGGCTGCAGTTTGATATGTCAGTCAGTCAGTCAGTCATTCAATCAGTCAGCTTTCATTTATATATATATATATATATATATATATATATATATATATATATATATATGTAGTAAAATAGTACAAAAATTATTCTTAGCCAAAATTCTTTCTTTGTTTATTCGTATTCCATTATATCTTGTCTATCGAACGTATGCCCTATTGCCCATAGCCTATGTGTAAGTGTATATTTAGGTCTATAACAGGGTTGCATTATCAACTTGAATATTACTGTCACCCCAAGGATAAATGTATCAACCATAATAATTTCGAATCTTTTAAAGTAAGACTCGATATAGTAAATTAAATAATGGATTGAAATTTTAAAACTTTTTACAATTAATGCAAAATATTGTGTATTTACAGTTTCTTAAGTGCTGAGTATTTATTAATTTTGATGTGAAAGACAAATTGTAATATGACATGCGAAGTAACAAGAACCTCTTACCTGACATCTATAACGAGTTTTAATGGGTATGGCAAAACAAAACCCTTGTAAGGTATAACATGTAAAAGTGTACTGAATAATCACGAATGCTGTGTTATTAAGTTAAAGTTCGTAGAATCCGTCTCATTAGCTGGCTGAAAAATTTTAAATTGCTGCAGTTATACGAGCGCAATCCAATTTGTTTACTGTATCGCAAATGTTGACCCATTTTCACTTTATTCTTTAAAACAGAGGTACTAATCGGCATTTATTGTTTAGTTCTCGCATTTTGAGTAGTTATCAGTAGTATGCTGTTATGGAATTAGAAAAAAAATCCATCATGCTACAACGTTAAATACTGAAATAACGACAACTGTATAAATAATCATATAATAATATAGTGGTCTCGCTTGCCTTACAAAGGAAGCAACAATCTTTGGAGGTTAGCTAATAAAGTTTTCCTTATGTTGCGCTGCTTCATATTGATCAGTTATGGACAAAAAAGAGCACAAACTCGCTTCGTGCGCCAAAACTATGTCTGCAGAAAAATGGTTGTTTAAATAAAATAATTGTAAGTTTTAAAAATTAATATCACATTATTAGTGCGAGATTACTCATTACTAAAAAAAAAATTTCCGGCGTCGTCGGTACCGTTTGTCAGATGTTGTAATGTAAAAATTCTTTAATTTATTTCAAGAATTTGTAAACCATGGTAAGTGTATGGTGCACTGATAGCATTCCAAAAATATTTCGTTTACATAAGAGAAACTATGTTTACACCATAACTTGAAATAACCCTCGTAAGAAAAATTTAAACAAATTTACTTATACCCAAACTACAATAATACAGTAGGCTACATTGAGACACATACAGGTTGTTTACAAAACTTCGAGACAAATTTTAGGGTGTGATCCCGGACAAAAAATATGGGCTGATTGTTTAATGATATTTATATTGTATGAAAATATTAAGGAAAATATGCTCCCTTGAAAATTAATTGTTTACATTTTAACGGTGTAAAATATCGTGGAAAAATTAGCAACGTCGTTTTGCATACTGCCATATTCTAACAATATATTCAACTTTTGAAGCAACTATTCCGAAAATGGCTATTCTTCATTGGAAATACTAGAAAATATAGTTTATTTTTAAGGGGTTGCCGATATTTTACAATAGTAAAACGAAGACAACTTCATTTCTAAGGGCGGATAGTTAATATTTCCATGCCACTATTAGTTCATTATGAAATCAAATTCAATTTTTATTAGACATCGCCTCCAGAAGTTTGCTCTATGTTTTTGAAACATCCTTGTATGTATACTTTTGGACATGTAACAAATTAAGGAACCAACTTACAGCATGATATTTTAGACAGTTCAAAACAGCAACGCAGTTAAAAAATATATAGTATTCCGTATATCTGAATCGATTATACAGCATTTACAAACGACAAATTATTGTTTGATTAGAAATAGTAACTATCAACACCAATAATCACAAAAGTATGCAATAAAACATAAAATGTAATGTGTATGTTACATAAAATTGATGACATGTAACTAGGAAGGCTAAAGTTTCTGCCCTCCGTAGCGACTGAAAAAGTTCCTCAAATTCAACTCGCCGTAAAAATTAAATGACGTGGAGAAATCGTTCATAGGTTCCACATACAGGAAATTTGACCCTTATTCTTCATTTCATACGCAGCAACCGCCCATCTAACTTTACAAACGAAAAAGTTTCCACGATGCTACTTTTGGCACTGCGCGTTCGCAAAAATAATTAGCAACAGTTTACTTGATATTTTTTAAAAAATTAACTTTTAACAAATATAAAAAAATAACACCTGCGTCAGCGGCAGAAATGTTTGAAGGTTCGTCAGTAACATTTTTGAAACCATTTGGTTGAGTGGTTTTGCAGCGATGGCGTGTTTAGTTAGAAAAAATTTTCGGCCGCGCTTGGCAAGATGTGGCCACTTTCGTTTTCTTCCAGTGTAAGTAGCAGGGAATAAACACCGATACCCGGCTTCGCCCCGTACTGTATCTTTCCCTATATCGTGTCCTCTCCAGATAACTATATACATCCTCCTTGGGGCGCACGAAAGTTATTCGTCCAGTCAGACGGGGACACAGTAATAACGAAAGAAAAATGTCAGACATGGACATGTTGTATTTGAAGCCCAGCAAACAGTCAACTTTTACCGCGATAAAACAGTACCTATATGCATGGCATTTACTCTCGCGGACTCTGTGGTTTTCCCAGGCAGGACCTCGTAACTACAATGACGAAGGATTCCTTACCGAAGAGTGCCAAAGTTGAGGGCACACAGAGTGACAGTTTTATGCTACGTAAAGCACATGTTACAATGAAATAACGCATTAAAATTATGTATCTCTACTTACGGATATGTAATTAATAAATAGTTAAGTTTATATACTATTTTCAAAATTTACATGTAATAACAAATTTTTAAATTAGGAAGTTGGCAATGAGTGTGTGTATACATATGTGTGTGTTAGTGTGTGTGTGAGTGGTAAACTGACCCTATATTGTGATATACATTATTATCGTGATAAACAATTTTGTGGGCTTCACTAACTTGGGAAAGTACCGCACACAGAGTTCATTAGGTTACCAACAGAGAGCAGGCGTGTGTAGTTTCTACAATAAGTGACCGACGTGTCAAATATAAGATCACAATTTAAATGTTTTACATATTTCTGTTACTGACGTTCGAAGTCTTAGTATCACGAAGAAGGGTTGGTTTAAACTACACACATGTGTGTGTGTATATATATATATGTATATATATGTGTATATATATGTGTGTGTATATATATATATATATATATATATATATATATATATATATATATATATATATATATATATAATTTCCTGTTCTGGAGTAGTCTTGAGTAGTGGTTTTTTTCTCTCGGTCATCTTCGGAAGTATTCAGAGTTCTTGACATTTAACGATGACTTATAACCACCACTCTTCTTATTATATGCTCCCTGTTTCTAAGGCCAGACTACGCATTAATCCGTTCCTCATATGTAAATTGCACGCTCATCAACTAAGAAGACCCTATGTTGACAGCGGTTCTCTTCCTAGAACGTGGCCGTAAACCAAGCTGCAATAAATATGTATGCCCAGAACGTCTATGAACACTGCATGTTTAATACAAACTATGAATATCTGCAGCGAGTTAGTGACAAACAGAAAAGGGTAAAAGGATGGGAGGTGTAAAAACACCTTACAACCTACATATATCAGGTAAATACTGTTACTTTATTCAATTGTCGCCGAGTGGCGTACTGTATATTACTGTTGCTGCCGGCTTTGTGTTACTCTATAAAGTGTGTTATACTTCAAATTACGTACCGAATCAGTGAGTAAAACTTGTTTTTCTTAAATGTTAACAACGTAGTTATAAAACCGTCTGGCCAAACTTTATAGAGGTGAGCTGCACGTCGTGTTAAAAATATGCTGTGTTCAGAATTATAAGAGTAAGACTTGTTCCCTGACATCCTGTATCTTGTGCGACTACCGAGGATGTTATATATTTAACCTAGTGAGTTGGAAAACACCAATAATTTTAATTCAAACGTTAGAAGCTTTTACAGATCAAATTAAATAGACCAACTAAGAACATGAAACACTAAACACTGTAACTAACCGAGGCAATGAGAAAAAAATATCAGCAAATGTTGCAACATCTGATAACTGAATATTCTACCAAACAGCTTGTTAATCGCGATTTCTAATTGAACACGAAATGTTGACGTGTTACGGCACTAGAAATCCCTTCGTTCGCGAGAAAACAATCTCAACCTTAGAGACCACCTAACAACACGCTCGCATCAAGAGCCCCGCAGCTTGCTTAGCTCCCAAGTATTTGGCAAACACCATATTATTTGTTTTCTCGACGGGGCGGCGGAGCATGTTTAAATTACTACCTTATAACAATTTTTATTGCAATTGCATTATGCTACTGATGATTGCGGTTTGTAATGTTGTCTAGTAACTAGAGACGTACATATTCCGCGCTTTTATTTGGCGACAGGCTAGAGTTCACGGGCCTACACACACCTGAACACACATAGTGACGTTACTGGTTCCACGTCTTCCTGTCTTCGTGTGCATGCATCACAGGATAGTGGGTATTTTGCAGTTGGTCTTATATCGTTGATGAGAAACTCCTTCAGTAGCGCCACACAAACTGTCGACCAGCAGCAGAAGCCAGAAGTCACACAATAACTTGGGTTCAGACTGACGTCAGATAATAACGCGCAGTTGGCAGGTCCCTAGTAATAAACCCTAGGTTATATTAAGAGCTTATCACTTAGTTTTTTTTTTCAGACTGATGCCAGTAAATCAATTTTTTTTTTAACCAAAAGCATTGAAAAAATTTGAGACAATGTGCAGTCCCACGATGTTGGTGCGTTTTTTAAAAATAATGTGCCATTCGTCAGAAAAAATAATTGCTTCGTTTTGGATTATTTTCACGCCAGAAAAAAAACGAGGAACTTTGAGTGACGAAATCTAAAAAAACCGTTCAGTACATTGCTGCAAAAAATTCTGCTACAAATTATGACATACAAGTGTCAAAACTGTGGAACAAAATTTTGGTACGAGTATTAGGTAACAATAAAAAAAATATTTTCGCAATCACTGAAAAACTAAGGAACAAGCCTTTAAGGCTAATTCTACTACAGATTAGAAAGATCAATGTTATAAGTTTGTCACAGGGAAAATTTTTGCCGCTTGAGCGCTGAACCTGAAAATTAAAATTTCAAAAATTCAATAATTTTTTTTAATACAAGTAATTGTTAATCCCTTATTTTTATGAGCATGTCATTATAGCATGCAATATCTTTATCCACTGTGATTTTTTTTAGTTTGGTATATCAGTTGGTTTTAGTGTAGTCGTTAAAACGGAAACATGCAAAATATGACTTTAACAAGCCATTACGCGAAAACTATGAGAGATAAAAAATTTCATAAGAGCCAAAATCCCGAAGGAAAAAATACTACAACGGAAACCGTACACGTCAGTTTGGCGCACTGAGAATACAGGCGATATGCTTCTCGTCAAGTGGTGTACTCTGGTTCTTATCGCTCCGCGGTTCCCACGCGTCAAAGGTGGAAATTCGATACCGGCGAAGACTCCTCTTAAACCACTATGTTATCAATCTGTCCTCAAACAAGGCGCAGGCCGCAAATAGTTCGGCAAAGTACGGTGGCAGGAAGGATTCTTGAGTATTTCCACAATCTCTAGCGGTGCACTGTACCGTGAAGATAGGTTGCGGCGCACTGCAGTGTTCCCACGACGGCGGAGGGGTCGAAGGGTGCGGTCTGAAAGGACACGCGAGATGATAGCGTGCCTGACACCTTGACTTTTCCGCCGACCCCAGCCAGCCTTGAGATTCTCCCCCGGCGTCACTTTCACGTGGCTCGCGGGATTGAGGACGAGGGAGGCAGCTGGACGTGCGTCCTGTGCCGGCTTGCGTCAGACGCGCGTCTCTTCCCACCTCGTGCGTGCTTGCTTGGAGGTCGTGATCGCCCAGCCATCACGCCTAGACCGGTTGTGTGGTTTAGTACCCTGCGTGAATCACCACTATATTCCACAAGCACCGAGACATCTGCAGGTGGATCCCGACTCACTAATACGCCGTTATGTTAAGCGGCCTGCTAGGATTAGTTCAATTTGCTAGATCACCAGGTTATGTATAATAGCCGACAAGCAGTTCAGACAGTCGGAACATATTTAAACACTGAATATCTCTTCAAGTCTTACTTTTTGCACTACCCATATGGCTATGTAATGTGCTCCCTCTCCACCAACACGCTTAAATTTATTCACTTTGACATAATAAACTTGGGAGGACTCGCGAGGATCCCGCCAGACACATATACGCCCAGGGGTCCCAAACGAAGGGCACATCCATAGGCCAAAGGAGCTTGTGGTCACAGATCCGTGCATTTGCCTTACGCAATGTCGGGAACCTCGTCCATCCTAGCGGCTTCAATATCTCCCCAACCTCACCGGTGTGAGGACAAGGGTGGACAAGTCAGTCCCGACACCACCCCTTCGCTCCCTCCGCCCTGGTTCGAGGCTTTACACTGGAGCACCCACTAGCTTTCCTAACAACACAGTGTTATACATTGTACCGTTATTTAAGAGCGCTCTGCACCGAAAAATAACGTAACGTTACAGTCGTGCCAAAGACAGACCAAGTTTAACACATTTCTTAAATAATAATTTCCCACAAATCAATTTTTTTCGGTACCATAGTTTTTGTACATGGGCATGTGAAATAGAGATCTGACTATTTTCGCTACTTAACCAAAGTAAAGAAAACTATTCAAATGATATTAATGAAACAATATAAACTAAAAGTAAATGTATTAAACTACAGAACGACACCCGTTTGTAATTTAAAGTAAAAAGTGTTCGTATTAAAAATTTAATTCGTTAATGTACAGTACATACATTTTTACATACATATGACAATACGTATTTTTAAATTAATAATTCTTACATAAAATGACAATGAAGCCAGTGTGTAGCTTAATATATTTACTTTCACTATATACTAATACTTGAATACTTTTAACTTTGGTTAAATAGCGAAAATAGTAAAATCGGTACTTTCACACGAGCACGAAAACTATGGGGAAGAAAAATATTTTACTTTAAGGAAATTACTGTTAATTTTACGCGTTAGAGTTAGTTAGGGTTTGGTACAATTATACGATACGAACTTTTCGGTGCAGAGTGCTCTTAAAGGGGACGGGCAAGTAGGGCGATAACATCAGCCAGCAATACAACTTCACGGTATCAATCGGCACACTCAGTTTATTCTCAGATTTATGTCTCTGATGCCAACCTACGTAACCCATGCTAACCGAAAAATCAATATGTTTGTGTGAAAGGTAATTAGATTTTTAGACGTTGTGTAGAAGTACATTTTGCTACTACAAAAATAGCTCAGCCAGTTTTCCTAAAATAGCATTTAAAATACAAAATTGTTATGTTTTTGCTTCATGTAAACTGCGAAAATTTACAAACAAAATAAATTAAATAATTCAAATTGAAAGTAAATGTCACGGGCTTCGGCTTAAGGCAACATCGCATGTTATGGACTGTTATACATAGAGATAGGCTGTCAGCATTGGTCTTGCACAGCTTGATGACTCCATTGACGTAGCATTAATATTGATGGTAATATGCAGGCCATGCAGAGAGAAAGGAGTGCAGTACTGTCTTCCTATTAAGGTCGCTTACCTTATTTTAGTTCGGTGTTCTATTTATGATAGGTAGCATCTTCCCACACATTGAATGAGACGGTGAAAATGAGTTGGGATGGAGGGGCGGTTGAGAACGTATTCAACTTTCACTCATTTCATAAAAGGAAAACGGCAGCTGTTCTGCACTTTTACATTCAAACAGGCTAGTAATATATAAAATACAATGCATCATTAATGTGTGTTTAATTCGATATCACCAATACGTTAATCAATATTTTAACTTACTTACATTGCATATTATTATATTTCTTATAACTATAAACTTTTTATATTACTGTTAAGTCTCCACAACATTGAAAAATATTTTACCATCGATTGTTTTTCAAAACACTGACCAAAACTTAGTGCAAATAAGTTTATAAGTCGTGGGTAAAAATATTGAATTTAATAGTAATCAGATATAAAAAATCTTCCGAGTCACGTTACATTTATGTGGGTCTTGCTGATATCCACTGCATTAAATACTCATTAACGTTCACTTTAAGTTTACAAATAAAATGCATAAAAATAATTTTAGAGTTATGTGATTTTTGTTTATTCTAGTACAGGAATTTTAGTAATCAAAGAGTCGTGTGGTATCGTTTGGTATGTAATAACAATCTTAAAAAAACAGCCATACGAATACAACAATTTAAGCAGGTGGGCTATCCTAAACAATGATTGATTTGTTTCTTTGTAAATTACGGTTGTTTAGAAAACCCTTATATAAAAACTTATAACTCATTGATAAAATACATTACATTACGCAACATATGACCAACAAAAATTACTCTTAATTCATGAATATATGCTCGTATTTTCAGAGTCATCAGATAATACGTATTAGAAAAAAACGGCGACTAAATCTGAAGGCCTTTGCAAAATATTAAAGCACTGTAGTGAGAAATTTTAGAATTGTCTGCGAAAATATTGTTACGAGTTGTAAAGGCACGAGAACTTCCCTACCTTAAAGGACTAAAAAACATAACCGTTGCCATAGCAATGAATGAATAACACAAGCGTATTATATAATTGCATTGACAAGGAAGGTATTAAATTGTGGTAGGCCTTCGAATTTCTCTCATGCGTGAGAAATGTCTAACAATAAATGCTGAAGAGTCGGATCTCAACAAGCGTATTTCGGTATTATTAAGCATGTATTGTACCACGGAAAGGAAAAATTCGGGAATGCTAGAATCCTATGTCCTACGCATACTCACGCCTCGTCTATTCGTTCGTTGTCAGCCGTTCTAGTAAGTAGTAGCTAACTGACAAATCAAATGGTCAGCACTTCAGTGTAATGACTTTCTTGGCAGCTGACGAATCCTTTGCAAATAATCATAACTTCTATTTTCAAATGATCCGCGAGGGTCATGTGACGGTCCTATTTTATTGATACTTTTATATGTATAAATTAATGTAGTTTAGGTTAATTGTGATGATTAATTGTAATGAAGGGGCCTTTATTGTCATATGTAACATATTGTCATCTATTTTAACTTCAGTATTGATTGTGAGGGGTCTGTGGGATCCTATGATAGGCCAGTATAAAAACAGTAGAAAATATTACTATTACTAATATTATCACAGAGGTATCGTGTCTGGTATCGTTTTAACCTGTGGAATGTCGCAGACTCGAATATGCTAGTAACATTAAGATAATTTTATGTACAATGATTATAGTTTTTAAGAGTGATAATTGCCCGCCGGTCTGGCGACAATAGAGCAGATGATGCGTGAGCCTTACCACATGCTGTGC
>PNEQ01022900.1:0-16610 GCA_003012365.1 Medauroidea extradentata
TCATTTGCTGTTCCACCTTATCGTTTACAGCCTCTATTTCCTGGTACACCATTTCTTTAACATCGTCTATTTTTCTGTCCACCACTTCGTTCACTTTGTCTACCTTTTCACTTACACTGTCTACAAGATTACTAACATTCTCTATTTTCTTATCAACATTTTCATTTACACTATCTATTTTCTTATCAACATTTTCATTGACTGAATTCATTTGGCCGCTTAATTGGCCACTCATTCCCTCAATGAGGGCCTTTAGTGCTTCTATTTCCGCAGACATGCTTCTTGTAAACATTAACATTTACAATTTAAATTTAAATTTATACACAAAATTTATAAAGTGGCTTAATTTAAACAAATAGTAATTGTGTGCAATGATTCGACAAACAGAATTAATTATTGAATTTACTGTATGCCTCTATCCCACTTCTGACACCAGTGTTACAAGTTTGAGAGCTCAAACTTTATATGTGGGCAATTCCCATGAGTTCTTTGGGATAGAGGTCTTATAATTACAAATAAAAGAGTTAAATGAAGTACTGGATTTAATAGCTCACAAAGCTACGAAATACACAAAACAGTTATCAACTAGAACTCTCACAACACAATTAGTTATGCACACAATTACTCCTGTGTCACAGACACATTAATGAACTTTGACAATTAAAGCACAAGAAAGTCTACCATCAATTAATTAAACATTATAAATCACAATAAAATTCAGTCATATATCCAATCAACAGTATTTCTAATAACGACAATGTACAACCTTATCAGTCCGAAGTGGTGATGGCTCACCATGTGCTGCGCAGCACCCCAAGTGCACCGCTGTCTTCACTCTTGAGGTCTTCTGTTCGACTTCCGTCGCGCACCTCCTCTTCGCCTGTCAGCCCGCCGCAGCAGTCGTCTTGTATCGCCAAACACTGCTCCGAAGGTACCCCCTGCCGAAGGTACCCCCTGCCGCCTCACAGGAGACTTTGACATCACCAAGATGTCTTCACCAGTCTCTCTCCACAGGCGTAGCACCTTCCTCTAGTACTACCAATAGCGAACTCCCCTCAAATGTGCCGATTATGTGCTTTTATACTAGCCCAGACAGTCAGGTGTTCCCCGTATTACAGGGGTCTAAAAATAGATATTTCATCATGTTTCGGATGTGCTTGTAGTCACGTCGACCGCCCTCGAAGGGTTAAGACGCAGTTGGGACAGGTATCTATGACGTAGTTTCGGCGGGATTCCCACTATGAGCCACCCGGGCTTTGAATCATCGGCCAGCCCTCAAGGTGTTACGAAACAGCCGCCGACCACAGGCCTCCAGGTACATGGCACAATACAGTATCATTAAAACAAAGCTTAGGTCTAAAATGTGTCAGGAACACTTGCAAAACTTGATGATTCCATTTGTAGAGCAAAAACTGGCTGTGTGTGCCAACACAGTTACTGAGATCGACGAATTAAAAAATATTGTTCCATTTTGTCACCGGATGGCCTTTTAGTATTACAGAATTTTATGTTTAGCAGATTTACCTTACAGTTTTCAAAAGTGTTTCTGAATAACATTGTATGTATATGTGTTCTACAACTAAAAACCTATTTCATTCTTTGAATATGAAAATAACTCAGCCCTAGTAGATGATTTATATGCACAAAACAATTTTAAATATTCTTATTACTGTTACGCCAATAATATGATTTTTTTTGTGTCTCTCTCGTAAAAAAGGATGTAGTGTAATCTTACACCACCACTTAACTCCTGCGCAAGTCTATGTCACTCATCCCCACCCCTCTTTTCCTGTTTTCTTTCAGTAAACTAACCACATACTCTGGATTAAGGATAAAATTGTACTATTTTGACAGCAGATGCAACCAATGTAACAGTCCTAAATATTGAGAAGGTCAAAGCCTTTACTTATAGCTGCTTATAGTTTTTCAAGGTTGTATGATTGGTAAGAAGACACAAAATAGTATCAAAGGTATTATTGATATAATATAAATATAGGTATATTAACTTATATATTACATTACCATTCAACAATTGTTTTTAGAACATAATAAGTGCTTTAAGCTATATGAGGTTTTTTTCAAGACCATATTTATTGAAGAATGGTGTCATGAAGCCAACATGGTTGCCAAAGTTCACGCATTGCTGCCAGGTAACAGGACATGATTTCCTTCCGGTTCAGTTCTCGGGGCATACATGAAAGTTAACAAAGCCATATGGGATTTGAGACATTGGTTTAAACAACCGCTTATAATTCAAGAAATACTATGATTTGTCTGTATCTCATTTACATATTCGAAAATGGTAAATGTGATGTTACGTGTCAGTTTCCACAGAGATTATATGATACTTCCTACTAAACTGCAGTCTAACCAAACTTCTACGAACACCAACACCAAAATCCAAAGAGAGACTAGTACGTTAAAATCACGCCTTGTCGCTACCGTTACTACTTATTTGTTCTGTGCTGCCGTTGTTCTGATTGTTCCAGCACGCCGCGTGGCTGTAGTTACTGAAAAGTGAAAAACAATGAAAACTAACTGTGCAACGTAAAGACAGTGTCACCAGGACAATCTCTGTGTTTCGCACAATACTTGTTAGAAAATACTGAGGGGCGAAATGGAATCATGCTCGGTAGCCGAAAAGACTGCAGACATTTTCGGCGTCGGGTTGAATAGTTCTAAAGTAAGTACAGTTTACCTAATTATTTTACTGTACAAATCTTAGGCATGTTTATGGCAAAATTTGTATTTTCATTATGTTTACATGACCTCTCATTTAGCAATTTGTAGTAAAATAATGTTGCCAAATAGAGGTTTCTAGTATTTTGACCTAAGATTTTCTTTAAGCACGAATATAATAACGTAATGAAGGTGTAAAAAACATGTATTCAGCAAACATGTAGTTAAAAAATTTCATGTCAAAAACAGATTTTTTATTTCACTTTAAAACTTATATGTGTAAACATTGACATATGTCACTTTACTTCATAAGTCCCTTTTAATAGGTTATGGAATGTAAACAAAACTTGGACAGCTGTTAAAATCACATGGTAGCGTATGAACACTTCCGCACAAATAACCCCAAGAACTGTCAAAAAAGTACAACTTTATCTTGAATCCAGAGTACGTCAGTTGACGTCTTGAAACCTGGAACACCGATAGCACAGCACAGCATAGTTATTTTTGTCTCTCTTTCAGCGCCGGGAATTATTTAATTAAAGTATAATATTACACATATCACAATCACAACTGCTTATCCCACGCATGTTCAAAAACAACTTTGGCCACAGGGAGTATAATGTAAACAAACACACTCGCTTGTGTTTCACCACAGGCTCCAGTCGTACACACTTGCATCACTGTCGTTCTTTGGAGCCACCACTGTTTTGTCACCTTCACTGTTGAGGTCGCCTTTCCTACTTAAACTCACTGGCTAAATGCCACAATAACTCTGTCCGGCCACACCATAAGCTGTAATTACACCCTGCCAAGACGACACCCAGATCATTCCCACAGATCAGAGATGAGACAGGATGCCACAAGTCCTTACCTCAGCGTCGTGAATTCGAGAAGAGAAGAGCGCTAAACTACGAAATATCTACCCTGCTATGTGCACACTGAAACTATAATTACCAATAAAGGATAGAAGTACCATTTTGTCGCACGATGTTTATTGAATTCAACGATTCAATCTCCTCAACACAACTCCTGTACAATACACGCGGTGGGCTTTCACCTCAGACTCCAATTCAATTTATACCGTAAAAATTAACTAGCTAAATTCGGATCAAAGTTCTTATTAGCACAGCCCGATGGCTCATGTTACCAAAAATAAGTGCTATAGCCCCGATGCTGAAGGATCCCCGTGGCACACGTGGCCGCAGGAGCTCTCCCCGCACAGGTCCGATCACTTCGACATTCAGATAGCTAAAGCCGGGAAGCTGAGCTCCCAGCATCCTCCTCACTCTTCACAGGAAGTGCCCACAGATGGCACACCACGGCATGACCTTCCTAGGTTAGCACTCTACCTACCGAGAGCATTCCTAAACTCATTGAAACGTTTGTTTCCTCGGATAAATCACATTATTCCAGCATCCATTTACAACACTTCATCGCGCCCGGCGATCCTTAAGGCTATACATATCTCTGGGCAATCCACAGGAAAGAAAAATTACAAGATGGCTTCCTCGCTTAATGAAACAATAACAAATAATTTTACATACGTGATTACACTTTCCTTAGCCCTGAATGCTCTCGCCTGTCACACATTACCCTCAAATTGTTAACGGAAATTACTCGTATTTATGGTGCAGCCCACCGCTCATAAATTAATGGTTTTAATACATTAATTACAATTGAAAATACATCTTATTTAATTGAAAGTGTCCTGCTGTACTTCTGCTGCGGTCTACACCAACATAGAGGTGTTAAGTCCCGGTTTTACCACTTACATATAACTGCCACGTCTTCCCTTAATTCTAACACTCGGCGATCTCGACGCACTGCATTCGGCAAGCCAGGTTTCCCAAACACTAGGCGACGCCCCTTCATTATAACTAGTGCCCCACGAAGAATCTCGGGATCACATTAGACCTATGCTGACGCCGAAAAACGCGTATAAACATATTTAAGAAGTTACGGAAGTTAAGTTTACGGTTACGTTATGTTTATGCCAACATGAAACCACAATTCTGCACAACAAACAAATTTAGAAAAAGAAAGGGATAGGGTGGGTAGGCCAAGTACCTTACAACAGGAAGGCATGCTGCACCCTTCTCAGCTGCTAAATTAATTAGGTGGCATGGGCACCCTACCACAATCAAATTTTCAATTTCCCTCTTTAGCACACCAGCCACACCATTTTTTAGGCTGACCATAACTGGTGCATTATCCGCGTTAAGAGCCATGCAATCGGACAAGGGAATTCCGCACGACTTAAGATTGGTACGCAAAAGTGTGCCGAAGTTCATACCAGTGGCGTCGCCGACTAAAGCGGGAACTGAAAACAAACAACTTTCTATTTTCAAGGTTTCGGGATTATAGAGCGTCACCACAATCGGATACAGCTTTGAATCACTTTGGTTGCTGCCATCAGTAGAAACAGAAAACTGAGTATTCTGCAAGGCAATCACTATCTTTTCTTTTTCCCTATTTCCCATTTCACTAACAATTGATGCGGTTTTTGTCCTCGCACAACCGTATTTCTTTGCTATGTGGCTGTCAGGGAACATCTGCCTAAACAACGGACATGTGTGGTCGGCACACGTGAACGGCAGGTTATGTTCGACAAATGCAGTGAACAAACATTCTGCACGTGTTACATTTTCGTTGTCTCTATTAACACAAAAATCCAATTTACGGTTCTTTTCCACGCACTCGGCACTGTCTTTATGTTTTTTAGTGTTCACGTGTTTCACAACATCACACTTCCCACCATGGGATACTGAAAAATCGCACCTACACAACTTGCAAAATGTGAACGTCGCACCTTTTCTCGACTCTACTATTGAAGGAAATTCACACGAATATGCACTTTTGAATACAGCATCGCATTTCTTTGACATTTTTCCGAAAGACCAAGCACGTTTATTTTAATCAAAACATCCAACAAACAAATCTGCCATTTTCTACCGCACCACGACTGTCGACTATTTACGAGTTTTCGACCATGTAAGGAGATACTTTTGAACAAGTTACGATAGCCACACTGTCGATATATATTGATTACATCGATACTCGCGCCAAAATCGTCTTACATATCGACCAACCGCAAAACACAATTTAAATATTTTTTTAAAGAGCGTCCTAATGAAAAATTGGGAAAGCGTGAGATAACCTCAAAAATCAGGAGTCTCCCGCCTAAATCGGGAGAGTTGGTAGGTCTGCATTAGAATCTCAGGCGTACTCTGATGAATGACGTAGTAATGTGAAAATGTCCACCAGTTACAACTGTATTATGCAGTGCCTTCAGCATTCTGGAATCCTTTGTCTGTGACAACAAGTTGAAACCATACTTACTTTCCATTTTTGCTCACCCACTTCCTATATAACACACTTTTCTTTCTAGTTCAGTAGAGGATGCAGATTGGGTTCATTCAATTGCTCTTTCCTCGTCTCTACCTCGCCCGATGATGGTGTCTGTTCAACATAAGTCTTCTCGGATCCTGGTCCTACGTATTGTTACTGACCCACTGTTCCTTACTTCTTGGCTTTCACAGTGTCAACCAGATGGTTCACAAATATCAGTGAAAGTGCATTTGCATTGCTGTACAGTAAGGCGCTGAGTTATGTAAGAGTTATGTTCTTAAGTCCATTATGTAAGTAGATTTTTCGTAAGTCGATCGTGGCTTGTCTGCCGCGGCGCACGCACACACATTATGCACAGCACAGATGCTGCCTGTGCCTGACCAGTAGTCACTTGCTCCGAGCACGTCTTTGCTGTTTCATAACTTTCATGGAGGAAGTTATCAGGGCTCCGCATTAGACACGTCAGGTGTGTGAGCGTGAAGTAAATAATTGTTCCATTGAGCCGGGTGGCTGGTCAGGGTTGGGTCCTTAATGGTAGGTTTGGTTGGTTGTGTATGTTTTTCTTTTTATAGTTTGCTAGATTTTGGTCTCATTATTATGGTTTGGTTTCCCTTTTCTTTGAGGACGTCTGTCAGCCGAGGTTTGTTTTGCTTCTCCCTGTGTGTAGTGCTTCAGTCCTGGTGTGTTCACCATTCTGGTCAAATGGGGGCGTGTTGGGTAGTTATTTCGGGGCCTCTTGAATCGCTCCTTCAGTCGGGTCTACTCCTCTAAAGGCCGTGGAGGGGCAGCCTTGATAGGAGGGGAGTCTCAGGGGTCACGGTTGGGAGTAGGGGTAAATAAGGGGGGGGATAGTTTTGCCTGGTAGGAGGAGGGGCGAGCGGCGCTCATTCTGTTCTGGCAAGGCGAGTGGCAAGAGGAGATAACTGGTAAGGTGGACGACCTGAGTGGGTGTGATCCGATGAAGTAGGGGTGCCGATGGTTTTTGACTCGGGAAGATTCATTGTCCTTTCTGAAGGGGTGATTGCCCGATTGCTCTTGGGCTTAACAAGAGGTTTGGATGGCCTATTCGCAGCCGAGGTATATGGCTGGCGGCTAGTGGTTGCCGAGAATCTGCTCAAATGGTGAGTCGTCCCGATTTTCGCCTTTTCCGTGCATAGGGAATGTGGCTCATTGGAGAAGGATCCCTGTCGGAATTCATGGTTTCGGAGAAGTCTGAGAATAGCGACTCGTGAAACTTCCGAGTCATTTGGAAAGTGCTGATTGCGACATCGTCGGAGATTATTTAAACTTTGTACAAATCGGTAAGGAAACCAAAATTGGGTGCACAGAGCTGGTTCGTGACTGGGGAGGTGAAGTGTTTGCATTTCGGAACAGATGGTGCTGAATTTGAAAGGCTTTGAGTCGTCTATATAGGAGAGTAATGTGCTTAACCCCTGCGGATTAGTGCCATATGTTAGGGTAGTGTTCGACTCTGGTGCAAAAGAGTACAGTGAGTAAGGGCTATGCACTTGCATGGGCATGTTATATAATGTGTTATTTGTGTGTACTATGACGGGAAGCCGAGAAGATTACCGAGTGTGTGACGGCCGTTTTGGCATGTTGTAGGGCAAAATGCTCTTAGGTCAAGCCTATAAAATTGACATTTAGTGAAAGGTCTATGTATGGATATGTGCCACTGAAGATTAACTGAAATGTGCCGAGAGAGGAATTGATGTAAATTATTATTGAATATACTGCTATGCTGCTTTAATTCTAAAAAAGTATGTGTCGTTTTCTCACTGATCTATTGCTTTCCTGTTGTGATTGCCCCGAGCGTAGGTCATGACAAATGTTTTTTGCCTTTTGGTGGGTTTGGCTCTTAGGAGCATTATGGTGGGAGCTTGGCCGATGGCAGGTCGTTGAGTATTAGGCGCTTCTCGCCTTGATAGTTGGTTCACCATACTGTTTGTGTAATGTATTTTCATTAATTACTAACCAGCATACTTTAAGATGAAAGTCGTCTAATTCTTTTGGTCAGGTGTATTATCCAAGAGAAGCAGTACCTACTTCAAATGGGTTTTTTTTTTCTTTGCACAATATTCCTTACCATGCACAGTTCAGAGGTTAATGAAATGTTTTTCTTGCCTCTTAATTCATACAGTGGCTAACCAATTGTTGCAAACCCATACACAAAACAGTGGTATGTACTATGCACACAGAATAACCAAACGTCGTTCAATTATGTCAGTTGGTCGATGACAATCTCTTATGGCTCTAGTCTTCTCTGGAACTGTCTCTACTCCATGGGCCAACATTACAGGCCTCAAAGTGGTCAAACACAAAATAGTGACAAAATTGGCTTTTCTGGTTGAAAAGTGACAAAATAACACTATAGGCATTTATGAAAATGTAGTAGGTATAATCTACTGGGTAGTATTGGTCAAGGTATTGGATCTACCCAGACGTTAGACGTGGAACAGATTTTTCCGAGCTTACAAAATTTTTTGTGCAGCCTATTCAAAAAATGTTGCAAAATCTACGAAAGTGGTATATTTCAGACATCAATCTGGCAGACCTGTTCAGTATAATCCCATTGTTATGACCCCTCACAAATTCCGGGAAAAGAGTCGTAAAAATTGGAGGGTCGTAATAGAGAAATAAGGACATTTTGAACTGATGTTAACCCACATCAAAATTTGCTGTTTTTCTTATACTATTCAGTCATCTCTGGTGTAAATAATACAGTTTTTAAGTTAAATAAAATTATTTCAGTAGTAAGATGCCTCTGAAAAAACATTACACTCTAAAAAGCAATCAATCTTCAGTCTCGTCTAAAAAAAAGGCATAAACGCAAAGCAATATTCCCACTTCCATTCATTTACTGTGAAAAAACATATGATTTATTACTGAAAAGTTAACGTATTATTTTAGATATTATACAGACATATGTCGCTGAAGTTGTTGTAAACCCAGTGTGCCATGACACATGTGGTGGTAAAGCCGCGGGTTCGGTCTGAATGTGTGGGTTGGGAGCGGGAAAAGCGGCCAGCTGGCTGAGCGCGCGAGACAAATACTGTTGGCCTGGCCTGGCGAGAAGCATCCACAGACCACACCATCAGAACAGCTTGTATTATTTATTATAAGGAACACTGTCACAATTTACAGCCTTTCAGTGCAGCCGTTGAGACTATTTTCTTTGGTTATTGAGCATGAACTGTTGCAGCATGTCACTATATGATTTGAAGCGATAAACGTGTTTATCAAAGAACAAATATTTAAAAAATGTGTATATTTTTGAAAAACCCGTACACCTATTAGGAATACGAATTTGAAGCCCCCAAAAAGGGCTAAAAACTGACTTTTCAACGTGCTGTCACATATAAAATACAGACTGTGTTACTTTCCGCTTAAAGTCTTTGGTCTATACGAAAAAAATCATAAAACACTGAACGCCAGTTTAATGTTCTGCAAAGTGGATAGAGGCGAAGGTATTACTAAGTGAAAGTTCTCAGACACACAACCGTAGCTTCATGCATTCATTGAGTGTTTACTATATGCAAATGTATATAAAACGTTTTAAAAAAATATATGTTCAGAAGGCTTAGTCGCACGTGGGCTTGTTTTGCCCACCGCTGCACTAGGAGTTCTGGGTTGCAAGTGTGTATTTCTAGAAGACTTGTAAGGCAGAGAGCATGAGAGATTGGTGTGGTCCTTCTAGAATGGTTTGAAACAAAGATATCCTAGATCCAGCAAGTGACTATTGGATGAGCCAACAAGGAAAACTCTATAGTAACTCCCTAGCGCAGGGTGTCATCTTTATATAAATAGAGGGTAAGGCAGATATCACTCGCCTTGTTGGATATTAGGAGGTTGGTACATAAGGTGATCTTATGAAAGGAGAAAGGCAAAGTAATTCAGTTTCATTGGGCATTTATATTCATGAACACAAGTTACAGCATGATGACTGATGACATACTTTCTTACACAGGAGTCTTAATATGAGATAGACAACAAGGGTACAAACTAAAGATATGACACACTGACCACAGGGCATACTCTGATGAACACAATTTTACATGGCACTCCAGGCCTTTCAGACACTGGGCAAAACTAAGGCCTAATCGTGGCCGAAAATGTGGGGTGATCATCTCTTTGATCCCGAGAGGTTACAATATTTAATAGCCTCTTTACATTAAGGCCATCGGTGATACTTCACTAATAACAAATACTGGATTACGTGTAATTATACGGCAATCTCTCTGATCCCAGGGAAAGTTTACCACATTCCGTAACATTCAATAGAATTTACAAGACTGGGAAGTACATAAGAACACTTTATAACTGGCAATGTGCATGAAGGCAAAGTACTGGGCATTGTGGCTTGAAGAGCACACAGGTGAGACTGCCATGCTAAGAAGGTTAAGTCTCAACTCAAACATGAACGCGCAGGTTAGGCTTACTTGCCGAGTTGTCCTGGCTAGAATGAGGGTTTTAGGTGAAGGTGGGGTTGGGAGAGCAGGCTTCGGCTTCCTTACCAGGCAGCAACCCACTATAGGGGAGAAGTCTAGGCTTTGGCTTCCTTACCTGGCAGCAACCCATGATGAGATAGGGATGGGGAGAGTGCCAGGCTGACCCGGCCCGAAGGCCGAGCCCCTGACGACTGACTAGCTGGGGCGCAGCGCCCGCCTTATATACCCGAGGGAGGCTGAAAGTACCGTCATCAAAATGGCAGCCGGGCCGCTCGAGGCTGTCTGCATCTACAGATACGCCACACTCGCACAAAAGAAATACTCTCTCGAGCACAAAGTTACTCTGTTACAAAATAAACTTCCCAACTTGAATAATAAATGCTCGTATTGCCGTTTAACACTATAATAAGACACAAGAACACTTAAATAATCATAAATAACATTTTAAGCAATAACAAACAAGTACATTTTATATTTACGTGCGTAATTCCCACTATCGCCGTTTTAGTGCACTTTACAGAGTCTATGCACGGGATTGGCACTACTGGTAGGTGCTCAGCTGTATTTTGTAAACAAACACTGGTACAGGTTAACAAATGTTGGGAATGCAGTTATACATGAAAAATACACATTGGATAATCACTTGGGCGTTAAGTAAATACTGTTTTACGAATGAAGCTTTGTCTTCATAACCTTACATGCTAACATATTATCCATACGTAAAAATAAAAGGCAAAAAGGCGATCTGCAAAGGTGCGGGCAAATACTACTGCCCTTAGGTCTAAATAGTGAAGTGTTAAAAATCGGGGGCAAGCGTTAATGTAATTTACAAGTGGATGTGACGGCGTCGCGTCAGTTTTAAGTAAATAGTACATGAATTACATTCTTCTGGCAACATTTTTACTTCATAAACTCCTCCAGACTTCTCGTGCATCAAAAATACTACATTCAGACATCGTCTTCGATGTTGCACATGAAAACAAGAACTTTACAACATACATATTTTATCTTGTGTACACATGTGGGATCCTGTTTTTATTTACTTTTTACGCACACTTTCCTGTTTTTCATCAGTTGGCGGCTATCTACCATGCTCTTGAGCAGAGTAGACCTGAGTAGATCAGTCGGAGAGATTGAGTTGAATATTAAGTGATCGTGAATGCAGGTAGACCATACTCGCACAAGGTTCTTGAATGGTTTTAGAGTAATATCTATTGTCTGCTCTATCGAGCAGATCGAGTAAGGACCTTATGCTATAAGGATGACCTTGAAATGTGTATAAAATTTCAGCATGTAAAAATTCCGTAATATTTCTAGGACTACCGTAATTCTGTAATAACGAGTGATTATTCATACAAACTACGGACAAATCATAGTACACTAATTGGCATCTCTGTAAAACTAATTTTAATGCGAGGGTACCATAAATCCAAACAATGCCTTTATGTAAACAGACGGCAGCAAATTTATATTTAAAACAAATCAGTGACTGTTCAAACAAACATCACTAACCCTTTGGTTAATATATTATAATATGCTTTGTCTGTACTGCTGGATTGAAGTTTTTTTGTCAAATTTATGAAAAATATGAATTTTATATTTTTTAGTTTTGACTATTTTTATTCAAATTTATTCAAATCTTTA
Organism: Medauroidea extradentata; assembly: GCA_003012365.1. Taxonomy (NCBI): domain Eukaryota; kingdom Metazoa; phylum Arthropoda; class Insecta; order Phasmatodea; family Phasmatidae; genus Medauroidea; species Medauroidea extradentata. The sequence goes on from PNEQ01022900.1 coordinate 12,120, forward strand.
AAAACTTTTTAATTATTGACAAATTTTTTTTGCATATATTCATTACTTTTTAGCAAAATATAAAAAATATATATTTATCAATCCTCAAATGTTAGTTAAGGGCACGGGCTACCGCAATTTTCATCACCATTTTTTTATTTTAAATTTGTACCAGATATTTTTTTTTCTTATTTTAGACATAAAATGTAACAAAATTTGACTCTTATGAAATTTTTTTATCTCTCTTAGTTTTCGCGTAATGGCTTGTTTAAGTCATATTTTGCTAATTTCCGTTTTAACGATTACACTAAAACCAACTGATATACCAAACTCAAAAAAATTACAGTGGATAAAGACATTGCGGGCTACAATGGCATGCTCATAAAATTAAAGAATAAAAATTATTTGAATTTTAAAAAAATGCTGAAACTAAAAATAAAAACTTTAAAAATTCAATAATTTTTTAAAAAATACAAATAATTTTTATTCTTTAATTTTATGAGCATGTCATTGTAACCTGCAATGTCTTTATCCACTGTGATTTTTTTGAGTCTGGTATATCAGTTGGTTTTAGTGTAGTGGTTAAAAAGGAAACATGCAAAATAAGACTTTAACAAGCCATTACGCCAAAACTATGAGTAATAAAAAAATTTATAAGAGCCAAATTTAGTCACATTTTGTGTCTAAAATAAGAAAAAAAATATCTGGTAGCCGCACCCTTAACATTTTTTAACAAACATAACGTGCTGCTTGTAGAACTTTGATTTAAGTGAATATAACACTGAAAATTATGCAGAGTGAAAAAATAAAAAATAAAAAATTACTTCATTGTTGTGTTTCAAATGTTTTTTTTCTACAAATCGGAAAATATTTTACAGAAAAGCATTTTATAAAACGTGCTTTTCCTGGATGTTAAATTCCCTTAATTCCTTTCCTTGAAATACTACAGAATATTAAATCATTGTTAGAAATAACTAATTTGTCCTTTGTTAGAGTTATGAAAAATTTGGTTATATACATGTCAAAATAATTCTGTCAAGAACACTTGACTTAATGAAGTATTTGTTGCACAACTACAAAGGTGTTTGAATTCTTGTAAAATTGCTCACTACATTCTTGTTACAATAGGCATGTCTGCTATACTAAATTCTAAATGTTGATATTATTTGTTACATAATTACTAATTAGTATAAAAATACACATCATATAACATAGCCGAATAATTATATAAAAACAAGTAGATTTCATTGCAATCCTACCACAGCTTGCAAATATTTTACCCTTATTTACTATAAAGTGACAAATTGCATTGTTGTAATAACATTTTCTATGTTAAAATTGTAAGTTTTTTGTAATGCAAGTGGCAAAATTTATACACAAGAACACCCTGTCCTTCCGTCCAAATAAATACACAGTTAGCACTAATTTCCAACGTAATCAGTACACAAGGGCCAAATACATTGGTGTTTCACATCCAATACAAAAATGGTTTTACTACAAGAAAATATACACAATAACTCTAGGTGAAATGTTGCATTCATACCACTAACTTCAAATGACTTTGCCTGATTTACTACGAAATAGCTCATCACATTGTTCAAAGAAATTCACATCATATATGCAAATGTCTTATGACAAAAATTCAAACAAATTATATGCCTAAAATCACTTTTGTACAACAAATAAAAATACCGTATTGCATGTGAATTATCAAAGATAGCAGTGACACCTTCTATTTAGAAACTGGTGATTGTGTGAAATTCTTTGAAGCAGGAATGGATACAAAGGGGAACATCACATTCACGGCACATACGAGTGTCCTTGCATTTTTATGCTGCTCTTGATGTGTGTTTGCACACACAACACTTCCTGTGTGGTTGTTTCTTTGATGCAGTCTATGGCACAGGTTCAGGAAAATGTCTTGCTGTTAAGTCGTAAGGGAGATAGATTTATTTCAGTGGAACGCCTTCCCCCTTTTGATGGATTTCGCATTGGACAAAACTCTTCAAGCAACTGCCTAGTTAGATTGAGCCGGAAGTCCAAAAGCTTTTTCCCTGTTTTTATGTTGTACAAAATATTTTAATTCAGCACAACCATGTCCAGTACATGAAAAAATAGCTTTTTGTATCATTTCAAGGGTTTTCTTGTGCTGTCTACAAAGCTCATCTGCATATCTGTTTTGTTAACCGAACCCATACTTTTATTATATTCAACAACAGTTGCTGGTTTCTGTACAAATACATTTGCATTAGACTTGCGCCTGACATTACACATTTCATGTTTATGTACAGTAGACAACATGCACACATCTCTCTTATCATGCCATTTCTCTGCCAACATATGAGGGGCATGATACACTTCACACTCACCTTTTGCTAATTTATTGGAAAAAGTTGGCATGTTCTTCCTGTTTGGCCATACAGTTCCACATGCTCCTGTATTGTTCTCATACAAAAACTGAAAAAGAATAGGACTTGTATACCAGTTGTCGGTAAAGAGTATGTGTCCTTGTCCTAGATATGCAGACAAAAGTGTTTTTACAATGGAACCTGAAATTCCAAGACTGGCCTCTATTCCTATATTGGTTTTAGCTCCTGTATAGATAATGAAATCAACAGTATATCCAGTTTTACAGTCACAGAGAACAAACAGCTTTATTCCAAATCTGTGCAGTTTTGATGGAACATACTGTTTGAAAGAAAGGCGACCTTTCCAAACCATAATGCTCTCGTCAATGCAGAGTTTTTGAAATGGTCTAAAAAATATTTTAACTTCATATTCATGGTTTCTAGAACTGTACTGATTTTGTAGAGACGATCGCTGGCAGGTTGATTCAGACTATCTGAAAAGTGCAGTAATCTCAAAAGAAACAAAAATCGACCATGTGAAAAAATTTTCCCAAATACAGGTGTTGACAAAAGTGAGTTTTTGGACCAATAATCTTTCATGCGGTTTTTCAATGTGTTGGGCATAAGCAAAATTTCAGCCAAGAATGTATATATTTCTTGAACAGTTGACCTTATCCATTTAGTAAGTTTTGATTTTTCTTTGACTTCAAATTGTGTGCACAAAAAAGAATGGTATTTGTCAGATTCTTGTACTATATGCTCTACAAAATCTCTATCAAAAAATTCCATGAATACATCAGACTCTGTAACAGTATCGGACAAACCTAAATCACCTTTTATTCCAGAACTGGAAGAATCAAACTGTAAGTCTTCTGGAGTGAAATCACTGCCTCGCTTCCACTAAAAACAATCAGATTTATGTACAGTGTATTGTTCTGCATTATTTACCTCTCTGTGGTCTTCAGGTAAAATCGTTTCAACATCATTCTCCACTGCAGGCGATTCATCTTCATCAGAACTTTCGCTGCTATTATTCTCACTTGCAGATTCCCAGTTTGCGATTATTTCCGAAAGTTCTCTTTCACTGAGAAACTTTTTTCTGCACGATGACATTTTTATAAAACATCTGGACTAAAATTATGTGCGCAACTTATGTCAGCAAAAAAACTTATAAAATGTTTGTAAAAACACAAAACAGCATTTAGTTCTTTCACTATAAAGAAAAAAAGATTTTTCTATTGCTGAACAGTTTGAAATGATAGCCTAGATTTTTGTAAACGCTGATAAAAATACATATTTTTTATTGAATAAATGAAAACTAGTGATAATAAAATGTTACCCGAAGGAATAATAACTCAGAGCTGCCAACCTCCAATCACACTTATCAGTAATGGCAGTTAAATGAAAAAAAAAAAACGTGTAAATCAGGCGCGGTAAAATTGTTTCCAAAACCTAAGAAACACACAAAACCTAACCAACACAATAATATGCGTTAAATAACCAAATATCTATGTGCTTATTATGTGCATAAGAAGAACCACTGAAACAATCCATTTACTGCATTATTGCAAAATACATTTTGCAGCCATATTTTCAGAATCTGGTAGCATGATTCTACACAAATTTCAGAATAATCTATTGCTGATGGTAAACTATGTTAAACTAAAAACCTACATAATTTTAGGCAGTTGTAAAGTAGCCTGTGAAAGTCAGATCAGGTTTATTAGGTCATATGACAAGGATGCCAATTACTAGAGGTAGGCCTAAGGTAAATTCCACTGCAGGTATAAATGAATATATTACGGACGAGTTTGCAAGGGAAAATTCATATTTATAGGCCCCTTAGTGATAATCAATGCAACTAGTAGCAAAAATTGTCCCTTGCCAAACTAGTAACATTGAGCTTCTTAGCCTGTAGTAGAAGTGACATACCATAGGTTAGCGAGATTGTAAAAGCATTCAAACAAATACAGTCAAACCTCTTTATTACAAACCTGACGGGACCGAAAATTGTGCAGTTTGTAATAATGAGGTTTGTATTAACAGGTGTTTATAAAAATACAAAAAATTCTGTGAAAATTTTTTCAGGCTGTTTATACCCAAAATACAAACATTATTACAACCCCAATGGTTGCCTTTAACAAGTAAACTTGGTATTAAATTG
>PNEQ01022901.1:0-16539 GCA_003012365.1 Medauroidea extradentata
ACACGGTCAGTGGAGACATACTACTCGACCACGACAACTAGATCTCCCGTGAGGGGAAGAAGCGTGGCGCTAGTGGTAGGTAGGCACGTCACAGGGAGGGGAAGTGTACTGCGCCTGACATTAGTTCATGCCACACGGTCAGTGGAGACATACTACTCGACCACGACAACAAGATCTTCCGTGAGGGGAAGAAGCGTGGCGCTAGTAGTAGGTAGACACGTCACAGGGAGGGGAAATGTACTGCACCTGACATGAGTTCATGGCACATGGTCAGTGGATACATAGCGCAGCGAAAACCCAGCCAGCTGCCTGTGCCACAGTATTATGGCCGGTGCTGTGGTGCGCCACACCAGAGGACAACACAGCGGTAGTTTGCATTTTTCCCGCGGGACTAGTTGTCCTGGTCGAGTAGTAGTGGATGCTAGGTTTTTTTTTTTTTTTGTTACGTTTGAGGCACGGAAATGGGGAAGACGATAAGAAGAATACAACACGTCCGTCAAACACCTCATCGCCGCTAGGCGCGAAGTACTAAATTAGCGTACAGTGTTTTCGTAGAATGTTTTTTTTTTTTTTTTTTTTTCACTGGTAGGTACTTTAAGCGATGGCCTGTTATTTTATTTGTGGAAATTATGTGATAAAATCCAGTGCAGGTTTCTATGATTTGGTTTTACGATTGTGGTTGATATTTCCTCGGCCACAGCAACGTGGAAAAGTCATTTTTAGCACTTTCGAGAGCTTGGGAATCATGTTTTAATTAGCGGGTGGCATTTTTAAAGCCATACGAATACAGTTTGTAGTGTGTTTTCTTTTCGCGAATAAACGGATTGGAATCATTTTTAATAGTTACGTGAGAAATAATACTTTTCGTACCACGCTACAGCACGGCTCACACCATAGCCATCTTTAGTAGAAAGCCGCTGCCATAAATCTGGCAACACTGCCAAGAAGGGTCATTTTAACACTTTTTAAAGCGCTCCAACGACAATGCGTGTCCCTGATTCGTTATTTTGTCTACACACCGACGAATCAAGGAAAGCCATTGTCGTTGGAGAGCTTAAAAAAGTGTTATAATGACCCTTCTTGGCAGTGTTGCCAGATTTATGGCCGCGGCCTTCTACTAAAGATGGCTATGCTCACACGCGAGGTCCACTACCTCTTAAGGATGTGCAAGTGTTCATTTCAATCGCCACATTAACAATAGTACTTTAAATAGTTTCATATTACAAAACATGTCTCACCAGCACTCCATATTCACAACAGAGCGCGTCAAGGCGGAATATAATGAACTGCTCTAAGATTTTTTATTCACGGGCGTTGAAAGAGCAGGGTCACGCTACTATCAGCTCCTATAGCACAACTCGACATTCTCCATAGCAGCCTGTCACATCGTGTAAGGGTATATACACATTTTACTGCCGACAGACGTCACAACGAGTCGACAGTTCGTAAGCTATAAACTTGGTACCACTGTAACAATGAGAAATGCCACTATTTGCTAAAGCAGAATATGTCATCGGCATAAAATGGTTTACGATTTTAGGGTACCATGTATGTCGCTAACTATCGGTATATAACGGGTTATTCTAAGTTATTTTTAATTAAATAAAACATTTTTCACGTAGTCCGTGAAATGTTATTCCAGTGTAAATTAATTGATTTGAGTAAACCTATTGGCTTATGTAGGGCGTATGCCCCTGTAACATGCAAATGTTAATTTTGACATATCGTTAGATGTATACATGCCAAAAATTTCCACAAGAGCCAAATGTATTCGTTCACTAGTAATGTCTGCAATGCTGAAATTATTTGGTAGAGATATGAAATTATGAATGACACTCTTCAATGCCATTAAAACCCTCTCTTTCACGACTAAATATATATTTATTCATTGAATTTCTGCGAAAGAGATCATGCTTAGCAAATTTATCAATGTGAGTAAATGTTTGCTTGTAAAGCTGGAAAATATATCACTATCTAAGATTGTTGTTTTATAGTTTTTCCATATTGACTTTCCAAAACGTGCAGATTCCATTTGGAGTTTCCTCCATTTATACGACACACTTAAGCCATTCTTTGGTGATGATAACCGTGTTTGAGTTAAGGAAGCAATCAACAGCGGTCGTATTATTTAGCGTTTACTGTCGCCAGTCATTCCAAAAACATAGTTGTTACACTGAACATTTCGGCTCATTACATTATGTGTAAATCACCGGAAGTAAATTTACTACCTCGGTATCATGACCACGAACTGTCACACACATTTTAATTAAATTTAAATAACCAATGCAAAGTCCCCGGTGTTGCAAATAACAAGTGTGTTGCAATTAATATTGTCAAGTTGTAGGCCTAATCTTAAGTGCATCGCATACCGTGCATTTAAAATGCGCAGTAATGTGCGGAGATATACGTTTCTTTGCGACTCTATTCCATGTGTGCCCATTGTTCTGATGTACGAAAATAAAACGCATTTCAGACAGGAACGGACTGTTTCCAAGCCCTCTAAAATAGCTAAATACACACTAGCAAAACAGCGTACTGCTGTATGGTTGATTATTTTTGCTGAAAACTGTAGAATTTATTAGAAATTATGTTGGCAACAGTTTTTCTTGTACTCTCGCGAATGTGTGTCGCATTATTGTCTGTTTCTCCCTACGAAGTTAAAGCATGCCACTTCTCTACCAAAAATTTGTATTGGTAGATAAGTAAGAACACAATAAAAATAGTACAGACATATGCTGAAACTTTTGCAGTGGTTTAGATGCGACAGTATAACTGAGACTGTTAAATAGCTACACGATATTACCTATCACTGTAAGAAATTTACGATTTCAAAGGATAGACGCGTATTTCTTGAAAAATAAATGCAATATGAAATAGGTTTGTAACAATTCAATGCATGGTCCTGTATATACGCGTACATGGAATATCGTTGCACATTCATGAGGCGTTGCAAATGTACAATAATTTCATTGTAACTTGTTTGAACATTTTTTACAGTGTAGCTCGGCCCGGGCAGAATCTAAGGAGCTGAACGGCGCCCGCGCGCTGATGGTTGACTAGAGGAATAGCCATCTCTAGTAGAAGGCCGTGGCCTTAGATCTGGCAACCCTGTCAGGAAGGGTAATTTTAACACTTATTTTGTCTCGTCAACGGCAGCGGCTTCCTCTGATTCGTTGGTATGCAGGGCAGAATAACGAATAAGGTATAGCCATTGCCTTTGAAGAGCTAAAAGAAGAGTTAAAATGACCTTTGTGTACAGGGTTGCTAGATCTAAGGCCGCGGCGTTCAACTAAAGATGGCTATGCTAGAGGCAGTAAGAACCAAGCACAACCCCAGGAGCATTAGCTAGTGCTAACCAAGACCAGGGAAGCACACCCTTACTGCCGCTAGCCGCTGGTCGGCTGAGAAACTACATTTCCATACAAATTGAGTTCGGACGCGCCGTGTCGCCGAAGTGCACGAGGGGCGGTCGACAGCGGGTTTGTCGTCGGTAATTAAAATATGGCGGACTTCAGTCTGCACTTAATATGTACGCACATGTTCTTCTACGTGAAGAGACGAGGCGATCGAACCATCTTCGGTTTAGCGCCCTTGATGGACTGGTCGAAGTAACGACGCAGCTCGAGCCCAAGTGCAGTAGACACGTTCTGTCACGAATTAGTTTATCAACTGGAATGTTGAAACAGTGAAACGTCTTGGCGTGAGTAGTGTTAATGTAGACATTCCTTCTTGGCTCATTAACCTACATGCCGGAAGCTATGTTATATTTGTGCGAACCGATGACAAACTATAAGTAGAGATGATGGTTTATCGCGGGAAAATTCGACTATTAGTTGGGTTTCAACATACCTTCAGCTTAAGGGCGCGTTATACTGCAATTTTCATCACCATTTTTTTTTTATTTGTACCAGATATTTTTTTCTTATTTTAGACACAAAATGTGACTAAATTAGGTTCTAATGAAATTTTTTTATCTCTCATAGTTTTCGCGTAATGGCTTGTTAAAGTCATATTTTGCATGTTTCCGTTTTAACTACTACACTAAAACCAACTGATATACCAAACTCAAAAAAATCACAGTAGATAAAGACATTGCAGGCTACATTGTCATGCTCATAAAAATAAAGAATAAAAATTATTTGTATTTTAAAAAAATTATTGATTTTTTAAATTTTTATTTTCATTTTCAGCATTTTTTTAAAAATACGAGCAATTTTTATTCTTTATTTTTATGAGCATTAAATTGTAGCCGGCAATGTGTTTATCCACTGTGATTTTGTTTTTAGTTTGGTGTATCAGTTGGTTTTAGTGTAGTCGTTAAAACGGAAACATGCAAAATATGACTTTAACTAGCCATTACGCGAAAACTATGAGAGATAAAATAATTTCATAAGAGCCAAATTTAGTTACATTTTGTGTCTAAAATAAGAAAAAAAGTATTTGGTATAAATAAAAAATTAAAAAATGGTGATGAAAATTGCGGTAGACCCCGCCCTTAAAAAAATATTACTGGCTTTCGCTTGTACGTGGAGGTGTTGCCCTATTTGACTGAGTCAATGAATCTCGCTGCTGTAATATTTGATGCATGCTATTGGTCTGCAGACAGCTACGTTGTGTCAGACGCATATCCCCGAATCATACATGTTGCGAGAATCTGCAGTGTTTTCTAGGGTATGTTGTCACAAAACATTTTCATGATATAGCATAATCTCTAACGATAAGTAGGAATGATGGTTAGAGACACGGACATTTCGCGAATTCATTTGAGAAGACGTTAGATTTCAAACTCCTGTACACGTTAAGTAATTCATTATTTGGTCTCGGTTACTGAAACTCATTCTTGAGGACTGAGATATCAATAGCAGACCTGCATGGAAACTCTCCCTGACTCCCAGGCTACTTTGTTAATATAAGTACAACTGGCCACTCACTGGAGCACTAGCCAATCAACAAGAAGCTGAAGACAGAGTGTACACAGGACTGTGGAGTCTAGCCAGCAGGGTGTTGAACCCGCGACATTTCCCAGTCTTTTAGTGATGGCATACCGCGAAAATATTTTGTCCCGAAGATACTCTTGAAAACGATGTAGTTTCTTGCAACATATAAGATTCGGTGATATGCTTCTGACGCAACGTAGCTGTCTGCCGACCAATAACTGGCATCAAATACAGTGGCGGCTCGTGGGTTGTTGGCAGGTAGGGCTGCAGTTGCCAAGAGTTGTACAGGGTTGTGCACTGGTTGACTCTACAGCCACTGACACGCTGATGTGCAGGTGTCCCTTACTACTGAGTGGTCACAACACATCTAGTAGCCGGCAAATATTTCATGGTCATTGGTCTACGGCGCGTTCATCAAGAGTGTACAGTTCCGACTATTTGCAGCCCCACCTCTCAACAACCTACGAGCCGTCACTGAACTAGTATTACAATATCGGGATTATTGTTGACCCAGTCAAGCAGGGTAACAGCTCCAAGTACAAGCTAAAGCCAGTAATCTTCTGGCAAGCTGAACGTATGTTGATATCCAGAAAACAATGAAGTTTTCCAACTATAAACCATAATAATCTAAACGATAAGTAGGAACCTGAAAAATTCGCGTTTTCTTTTGAGCACCAAGTTAGAATCCAAACATATATACGTTCCTGTCATTTTCGCTATGTCGCACAATTACTAGGACGAAAATCAAATTACACACAAATACTGGATAACACAACGAGGACATCACAGACGTAAGAATTGATTAAAGAATGTTGACGACACAGAAGAACTAACGTTTCCCTAGACGAGCAAGTCGTATTTGTTTCCAGACCAGACGAATGATCCTATCTCCAGGCAAAGTGAAAGGGGAGAAGCGAGAGGTTACATTTAAATTGTTTTAAATTGTTTGAAAGAAAAAATTAGTTTTTCTTGGACACACGACATTGCGGGTGAGTGTTGCCGAGTTGCAGAAAAACCCACAATTAATAAAATATCATAAAACAAAGGAAGAAAAGCCAGTAAGCTGTAGTCAACAAACATAAAACATACATATAATTCCTTACAGGAATTTAGTTATATCCCAGAAGACGACACAACGACAAAATACAGATAAAAACAACACAAATCAAATACTGTGGTCACAGCTTTAAGTCTTATAGGTAGAGGCACGAGTGTTTCGCGCATTAATCTGGCAACAGCCTAGACTTCTCAGTTCTATACGTGTACCGGCTGAAGCCGAATATCAATTGACTTCTGACAGTACAAACATGTAGCACGTGATATCTCCTCGACTTGTTTCCTTATTTATAACTGGCTTGCAGTCGTCAAATGTTAAAACCGCTCTCGTCTAATAAAAGAAGGAGTGAAGTATACGTTATTGACGTTCAACCTGACCTAGAATCTATACGCGATATAATCGTGCCTCTACTTATAGGAAAAAGGATACTAGTAAAACACTGCACACCAGCTAAGTGGCTTACGCGGAGAGGTGATAATATATTACTAGAGACCTGAAAATTTCGCGTTTTCTTTTAGGCGCAAGCTAGAATTCCAGCAACTCTAGGTCTGTATCACGTTCACAGTTGGCCATCGACTTACTCCGAACTTCCTGAAAGTAGCTGAACCAATAATAAAACTGTAGCTGAATACGGGCCCATATCACTGTCAGCGAGCAGCTAACAAACAGATGCTACCGCATTCCGTACACAAATATTCTTGGAGGCTAGCCTGCAGGTCTGTGAACCCGCGAATTTTTCCACCCCCTGTATACTGTATATGTCTTTCAACTGCACCCTTACCGATCCTGCCTCACACACAAACGCATCCTATCTAGGGAGGCACCTTAAGGCTATTCAAGTGTGGAAAAATCGTAATTTTATGTTTATATGGAATGATGTTAGTTTTGTAGACGATACTTGTGAGTACATTTTCATCTTACAAAAAAAAATCACATCCAGTTTTCCCGCAGTTGCATTTAAAACTAACATTTTAAAATGTTTTTTTTATTTTAAGTAGCAAAAAGCAATAAACGTAACGAAATAATTCACACGGTAAAAAAATCGTCTCGGACTAATGCGTGACATAAATTAAAACCCATTATTAAATATTTCTGTATTTAAAAAATATTGCTTAAATTTTAACTTTTAATAACAATTTTTTTAGTACAATGATATTTTGTAATATATTTTGTGTACGTCAAACAGCTGGCAGTGACATGCAGTTTCCATGTGAATTTTTTTTTCATTTCATTGTGTTCGTTGGTTTTTTTTTTTTTTTTTTTTTTTGTGGCTTATAAGAAAGTATTTGCAAGCTTTGACTTTGAAATGCCATTATTTTAAAAAAAACCGGTTGAGCTAATTTTTGTTGTAAGAGGATAATGTTTTCCCGACTAACGCCTACACAACTAATACTATTCTATGCAATATTAAAATTACGATTTTTCTCACTTGAAAGCCCTTAAGACCTTGATTCATCTTTCTCCTACTGTCCTGGTAATCGCTTTTTTTTATTGCTAAACCAGAGCAGATATAGAAAAACTGTTGCATTATGTACTATGTAGTCTAATTTTTTCGAGACAAAAAATTATAGATTTAGCAAATTAGTTGATTTATGGGTATTTCCTTAATTTCTTAATTAGCTTAAACCACTGTGTATTTTGCCTTGAAAAAAATACTTATAATAGTTTACACGTATCTAACAAAATTTCTGTTATGTCCCAATAACCAAAGGGGAAGTTGTAACACAGTGAAACAATGTTTCGATATCTGCTCTCGTTTAGGATTTAAAAAAAAAAATATTGAGAAATTATAAGAAATAATGGATTATGATGCCCATAAAAAGTTCTTATTTACCCTGAACAGCCTATAAGGGATTTCTTCCTTGACGATGCCTTTGAAAACGGGGTAGGGTGACGAAGAAGATCTGGCCAGAGAAGGGGGTGGAGGGACAACTTGGTAACAAGGGCAACACTGTATAACAAAGCTTTCTGCCGACGTCGGCGGGGCGTGACAGGATAAAGGCAATTGTGAGGCCTGTGCATTTCTGGTCTGGAAAGGGGATTTCGGCCGGGGGAGAGGAGGGGAGGTGTGCAGTTCTGAGCGGCCTTACCGGGTTCTGTCAGTAACTAGTCTAAAAGCACTGCGAGAGAGACAAAAAAACTCGAGTGAAGAAACGAACGGAGTTTTAGTTCAGCGGTGGAAATTTAACGCAGCTCCCATTTATTTCGCTTCCACCGGAGAAATTCTTCGTCGTACCATATTCGCCGTTCGGTGAGTGCTTTTCAAATCGTCGTTTGAAAAATAATATATTTCCTGTCCTGTTAACACTGTCTGGCATATAACCGTAAAGTTGGTACTGAATTAAGAACATTAGCTCGAGGCATGTTAACAGCAAGCGGGAAACGGTGCGAGTTGTCATTTAACAGCCGTCAAGCGTTTTAGAATGTTGTTTGCCTGCGAGCAGTATTTAAGAATACATACATATACATACATATATATATATATATATATATATATATATATATATATATATATATATATATATATAAAGTCCGAATCCTGTTAACCTTGTTTCGTCTCTTTCTCTGGTGTTAATTTTTTTTCATGTAAACTCAGCCCCAGCGGGTATTTTTGCCACCCGTTTCAGCAGGAGAATTCCGGTCAGAGTAAAAAGGTTATTTATGCTTTACAAACAATCCTTTTGAAAAATAGACGCTAAAGTATTTTCGTAACAGTGCAGGTAAAATACTTTATGTTCACGACATATTTGGGTTAAAACACGTAAAAAGAAAGACAGGATGTAGAGACTATACATAGAGAAAGGTGTCATTCTGCCTGCCGTGTAAAATTTAATGTTGAAATCAGAATTATTATTTATATATATATATATATATATATATATATATATATATATATATATATATATATTGTTGTTCTGAAGTGTAACGTGAAATGTCGTTCAACAATTTGCCACTTACATTTTCGTCTCCTTTTCAGAATTCGCGTGGTATGATTACTATGGGGTTGTTTCTGGACACTCTGTAAGTGGTTAGGTGTAAAATGTGAACTTTTGAAAATTTAGTTACTTTTTATTTCAAGTAATTTATAGTTCCCTGGCTCGTTTTAAGTTTAAAAATAGCAGCCTAAAGTAACAATGAAAGTGTACAGACTGTACTTTGCTCAAAATGTTACATCTGAAGGAACAGTAAAGAATATTTTTTATTATTATTATACAAATTATGGTCTTAATTAAGATATAATATTAGCCTTAATTCATGTGGGGTTAATGAGGGTTGCATTCATGCGCCTGAAACAAGTTTTGCAGCGGTTTCGAAATTTATTTTAACGGAAATTAATAAATGTAAAAAAATTCATTCTTCTAGTGTTGACACTTACAGTATATGTCATAGTTTGTACCTGAATTTTTCTGTTGCAATACACCAAACGGATTTTTAGATTTTTGCCTCTGAAATATAAGATATTTTGTTGTCAAAATAAGCCAAAATGAAGCAAATTAATTTTTTTGCTAGCAAACGGTACATTATTTTTAAAAACGCTCTGGCAGAATTGTGTGTCGTATGACTGTACACAGTCTCAAATTATTTCCAAAGCATTTGGTTAAAAAATATTAGAGTTCTTTGCAATTGTTTGAAATAAATGAACGATCATGGCCTTAAGCGCTGACCAAAATCTCTCTCTCATTCAAAACGGAAGGATTTAAGAAACATTCATCGTTATGAAATACACGGGGTTTTTAGGGGCTGTTATATGGCAGTATCGTTCCATTGTGCGCCCTATACAGCAGGGGTCTGTGGTACGTTAACCGGCAGGCGATAAGATCTAGAATGACTCATGCGTTAGGGGCGCGGTCTATCGCAATTTTCTTCATAATTTTTTTAATTTTTTTTATTTGTACCAGATTTTTTTTTCTTATTTTAGACACAAAATGTGACTAAATTTGGTTCTTATGAAATTTTTTTATCTCTCGTAGTTTTCGCGTAATGGCTTGTTTAAGTCACATTTTGCATGTTTCCGTTTTAACGACCACACTAAAACCAACTGATATACCAAACTCAAAAAAAATCACAGTGGATAAAGACATTGCAGGCTACAATGTCATGCTCATAAAAATAAGGAATAAAAAATATTTGTATTTAAAAAAAAGTTATAGAGATTTTAAAATTTTTATTTTCAGTTTTAGCATTTATTTTTATTCAAATAATCTGTATCTGCGGTACGCAAAATTGTTTTATTTTTCCTATGTGACTTTAAGTGGTAACCCTACTATTTTATTTGTTGAAAGTACGTAGTACAGTCCAGCGCATGCTTGCCTATTTTTGTTTTAAGATTTCGGTCGGTATTTTTTACGTGACAACAGTATGAAAAAAAGCTGCTTTTTTTTTTTTTTTTTTTTTGCAATTTTTAGGTGTCCTGAAACCATGTTTCTAAGCATAGGCCTATCCATATAAAAGTTTTTTTGTCTATTAAGATATCAATCACACGTTTAGTAGCATTCCTTTAAAAAAATGTCAGCTCTATAGAGATATTAAGAATGTTTAATTTGGTTCTCCTGTTATATTCCGTTGTTGCGCGGCATAAACTTGACTTGGGTCGTTGTTGCACGCCCTGGTCAGGGTGTACGGTCTGCCCACTGTAGTAGTTGGGAAAAGTCAGATTTCCGATTTCCGGGCGTACGCGTGGGCTCAGATCCTTGTGTTGTAGAGGGGAGAGGAGGGGAAGGGTAGGCCGTCGTAACGTAACAGTCAGTGGAGGGGGAAGGAGTTGTTGGCCAGACAGTGTTGTATGTATGTATGTGTAGTGGTAGTTATACGGTCCCCCGTGGGAACCTCGTCCGTTTGCAATTTACATGTTGATGGGGGCCGCCAGTGCGTCGGACACGCCGACCCCCGAAACACGGTTGAATGGGGTTATGGTGGGGAGAAACCACGGTGGAACAACTTGCTGAATTGTACCGCTCCGTAAAATATTGCGGTTGGCATTTGCTCGTGTAGGGGTCGCGGTCATAGCAGTGACGTAGCCCGAAGTGCGTCATTAAAATCCACTTGCCTAAAAGTCATTTGTAGAGGCACGAGTATTTCACGTATTAATTCTCGGTCAGGTTGGATGTCAATTATGTATACCTCACTGTTATCACTGTGATCGGACGACAGTTTTTCTGATACACATTTGACGACTGCAAACCAGTTATAAATAGAGGCACGAGTATTTCACGTATTCATCTGGCAACAGCCTAGACTTCTCAGTTCTATACGTGTACCGTACCTGCTGAAGTCGAATATCCATCCATTCTAACAATACGAATGTGTAGCACGTGATATCTCCACGACTTGTTTCCTTATTTATCACTGGCTTGCAGTCGTCAAATGTGTATTAAAACAGCTCTGGTCTAATCACAGAAGGAGGAGTGAAGTATATACGTTATTGACGTTCAACATGACCTAGAATCAATACGCGAAATAATCGTGCCTCTAGTAATGCATTATCGCCTCTCCGCGCAAGACACTCAGCAGTGTTTTACTGTTATCGTTTTTATTATGGTACTTTAAGCGATGACAAAATTTTTATTTGTGGGTAGTATCGTTCAAAGTCCATCGCTTGTTTCTATTGTCGAGTTTTTTTTTTTTTTTTTTTTTTTTTCCAGATACAGCAGTCTGAAAAATACATGTCTTGCCATTTTGAGAGGTTCAAAAATTATGTTTATAATAAATGTGCCGAATTTTTAAAAATATATCGACAAAGTGTGAAGTGTGTGTTATTTTCGTAGATTTACAAATAAAATACACGCTAAGTTTCGTCAAAAAAAAAAAAGAATAGTCGTAACTCACCGCTACTCACTTGAAGTGCGGGTTAGGAGGTCCCTTAAATCATATTTCTTACTGTGTCCATTGAAGTTTACTTTTAAGAATGGTGGAATTTTCACTTGGTTACTGGGCATGTTCTGTTTGCATTAATAGCTGGAAGTAATATACAAATTGAGAAAAATGAAAAAATCTTATTATGGCTTGTGAAGTTCTCATTATGCGGTGAATATTCTAAGTAAATGTATTCTGTTGTACCTTCTGCCTAGAGCTGTAATCATCCGCGGCATAGAATATTTAGGAATACAGAAGTGAAATAGCCGGTAGGATTGCAAACTCAGTCACACATGCCAGCAAAATGGCTTCTCTGGCCTGCAACATGACGAAAACGCCCGCAGCCAATCAGCGTAAGGCGGCTATCTAGCTAGCAGGCAGCCAGGCCAATAGGAAACCTGCCGTAACATGCAGGAACCAAGCAGACAAGGGGCTGGTATCAACAACTTCGAGCAGCCAATAAGCGGCGGAGTTCATCCGTATCAAAAGAACCGCCACGTCATTTCACGTCTGTATTACTGCTTAGTCTGGACACGCAGGTTTCTCGCAAAAATATGCAATATGTACTAGTCCGGCAGCCTAGGAAAGGTTTTGAGTGAGTGGCGCAACGGACACGGAATGGTATCTACTGCGCAGCTACCCGCCCCACATTTCCCCTCCCAGCCAGTAAGAGGGGAAATTACGGAGCCCTGAGTGTGCCATTAGCAGCTAGAACCAATCAGCAGCTGCGCACACCTCCGCTGGATAAGGGCAGGAGGAGGAGGAAATTTCCCCTCTGCACGTCGCCAGGACCTTTCCTAGCTCGCGTGACCAGTGCTGCAGTGTTTTCTTTGTACCACGCTCCTTGGCAGTGTGAACTGTGGCATCTGAGAAAGGTAGAAATAACATCTTCCGGAAGGAAATAACGTTCCTATTGCTGCAGAAGAAATTGGTCGTGTTGAAACCTGTCACTTGAAAGCGGCACACACTGGCATGGCCCCAGCGCCGTAAATTTAAAACAAGTTAGGAATGAAATAGAACAAGCAGACTGGGCGAAACAACTGTCAGCTCAGGTGCGAAATATCTGTCGAACAAACTGCGCGCTGCTTTTCCCACCCCTGAGATCAGTAGGGTAAACCGACAATGTACTGTGATATACCTTAATGGCGTCCAAGTGGGAAAAAATTATAATTTTATATTTGTTTAAAATAGTGTTAGTTTTGTAGACATTACTCAAGAGTACATTTACCTCTAACGAAAAAAAAAAAAACTAGCTCAGCCAGTTTTTCCATATTGGAATTTCAAAGCCAGAAATGTTAATATGTTTACTTCATATAAAGCTTAAAAACCAGTAAGCATAATGAAATGAATGAAAGCACATCAAAATTACATGTCACGGTCTACAGCTTGAAGCATATAGAACCCATTACAAAATAATTTTGTACTAAAAATATTGCTAATTTAAAAAAAAAAATTAGCATATTAATTTTTTTTTATAAATAGAAAAAGTTTTGTAACGGGTTTTATACGCTTCAAGCCGTAGAGCGTTACATGTAGTTTCCATGTGATTTTTTTTCACACTATTATTTTTACTGGTTTTCAAGTTGTGCATGATGTAAAAATATGCATATTTTGACTTTGAAATGCCGTTATAGGAAAACTGGCTAAGCTATTTTTTTTTTCGTCAGGGAAAAACATAATTGCAAGTAATGTCTATAAAACTAACATTAGTTCATACAAATATTAAATTGTAAATTTTTCCACACTTGATCACCCTTAAGGGGCCTCCCTAGATAGGCTGCGTTTGTGTGTGTGTGAGGCAGGAGCGGTAAGGTTGCCACCAACCGACGTATGTAATACATTATCGCCTCTCCGTGCAAGCCACTTATCTATAGCGTGCAGTGCTTTACTATTATCCTTTTTCCTATGGGACTTTAAGCGGTGACCACATTATTTTATTTATAAGTAACATAGTTCAAAGTGTAACGCTTGTTTCTATAGTTAAGTTTTTCGAATCCGATTTTTAATTCTTCAGATAAGGCAGCCTGAATACGCCATATTTTTTTTCCGCTTTGACGGGCCAGAAAATAATGTTTCTAATAAACGTGGCGAATTTTAAAAACTATGGCGACATAGTTTGAAGTGTGTGTTCTATTTGTAGATATACAGCTATTACGTCCGTTAAACAGTTTCTACAAAAAGAGAATAGTCGTAATTCGCTGCAACGCATTTGAAGAGCAGGTAAGAACCCCCTTAATATTTTGATACAGGTGGTTTGCAATAAAGTGAGCACTCTTGAAGAACAACTTGTCTTAAAATAATAATTTAAAAATAATATTTATTGTGTTCTTAGACGTTAACTTTTGAATGCAATACAATTTTCATAATATGACTGTGGTACATAATTCAACGCTAAAAGCATTAATCTATAACTGTAGGTTTCTTGAAGCAAATTTGCGAAAATTAAACAATAGCAATCCTAGGCAATAGTTTTAGCCAACGTTTTAAAGCAAAATTGTTTCCAGTGTTACGAACTTCTGAGGCACAATCTCTGACGCCGGAACCTCGTACATTTAACTGCGGCACAAGAGATCACGCGTAACGAATTAGTAATTCTGGATAAATATTTACTCATAAAGTTGGCAAATACCATTTTCTAGGATTGTCATTGAGTAATTTATCCATATTGGCTTCGAAAAAAGCGTAGAAATCAATTTATGTTTTCAGTGATTATTTATCTATCACGCAATCTTAAGTTGCTTTGTTTATATTAAAAGGTTGCAGGAATCTGTAACTTACCTGAAAGCAATAAAGTAAAGTGCTCACTTTATCCTGAATGGCCTATAAACTACTTTGCGGGCTTCACAAAATGGGGAAAGAATTGTCCACAGGGTTCAACTATGTTACCAACAGAGGGCATGCTTATGTAGCTTCAACAGCAACAATAAGTGACTAATGTAACACATTTAAAATCACAATTAAAATGTTAAACATATTTCTGTTATTAAGTTCGTATCATTAGTACCACGAAGTAGGTCGGGTTTACCCTATTCAAGGTTGACGTACTCTTTGATACAAATGTGTCATGAAGGAGTGCGTTAATTTTATGTGGTTTTAGCTAATAGAAAAATAATTGAAAAACATTTTTCAGATTGTCAACCAGGTAAATATAATCAGAATATACTACCACAAGGAAAAATTAAATTACGTATTTTATTTTTTTACTGAAATCAAACACTGTTTTTCAACTAGCACAGAAACTCTAAACAGCGCCTGAGCAATCAACTATCATCAATATTCATTATTTTATTGAAAATAATTGTATATATACCAGGTATATTTTCATGATAAAATTACTCCCAATATATTAACTTTACTGACAAATATAAAACACATTAATATTCAGAGAGACATTCGACTAGAAAATTGGGTCATTACTATTCACATCTCTCTCTATCTCTATCTCTCATTCTGCGTCAGAAATTACAGAGCATATTAAGTCTGCACTTCTACAAGCCGTAATGGATTATTTTAATCTTGTGCTGTATTGAACCGACCATAAAACTAATGTACACTGTTTCGATTAAAGAAAATGTTTGTAGTTAACTTGCGCTAGACATCTGAAATATTGAAATCTAAACTTTCTGCAATTACCCAAGCGTAACGTTAATATAGAAATTTTCTTTGCTAATACCACCATAATTACACGTCAAAACTTCAAACGTTGTGTCTGCACAGTAACGCGCGGTACCATCTCCTGCAGTAACTGTCTTCACATTCTTTCCATCTAACACTTTAATTTTTAAAATTTCAATTCGACAAGCGAAATTGATCCTTAAGGGCTTGGGCCAGAGTTTCTCGGCTTTCGAGGGAAATATTATTTTAAATCCATACGAGAGTCAATATCGTATAATTGCTTCGTAACTTTTTTGTAAATGGGTTATACTATGCAATGTAATTTTTCGAGACAAACTGTATGATGAGTATAGCTAATTTATCTATTAAAAGAAAATTTTGTTAATTAACTAATTAGCAATCATTTTGCAGTCTTCTGACTCGACAAAATTAGAGTATGCAGTTTAAATAAGTCATAACAAAGTCACGAAGCGATTTTACGATATCGGCTCCCATTTATGTTTTTAAAAATAATTGTTGATAAATGCGAAGAAACTCGGGCCAATGCCCTCAACATCCACTTCTACATAGATTTGTTAATGCTTACGCTATTGTTTATTGCTCAGTTTAAAGGTAGAATCTTATTCCTGGCTTTAAAATGTCGTCCGTGTATGATTCGTTACATTATTTTCCCTGAAATAATACTAAGAATGTTTTAATATAGAGCTTTATAACAATTTTATTACAAAAAAATCTTTCGGATTTAATAACCAATTTTTTTTTTGGATTCATTAACGGAATTCTCTTGAGCTGACTCTCAGCTCGTCCTCCTTAAATTGTACTTTTGATATGAACTTAAAATTTAGTTTCGTCTGTGTCTCCGCTCTGCTTGAATTTCACGCCGTCTACTCGGGTAGTCATGAACGCTAATTCAGGGTGATGTGCCTTTCCCCCCTTTCCCCTCCTTAGCAACCCTCCCTTCTGACCCCTACCTGTTTGCCTTTTCCCCTCTTTTGGATTTTGCGCATGCGTAATAAGCTGAGCTGAATAGGTATTGTCTTTTTAACCTGAAGCCTCACTTCTTCTCTTCGACTGGTT